>OY284496.1:3602737-3781372 GCA_958336395.1 Ctenicera cuprea
ATAAGTGAAAGGGATTCTCATTTAATATATATTTTATTTGATTTTGCTGTTTTAGCTAGTAATAAAACGAGTTCGGTATTCCTTTTACACGTAAAAATTTAAAAAAACTGTATCGTTATTTGGTGCTGTAGTCTATTTTGAAATAGTTTGGTGTGATTTTACCTATTGTAAGACAATTTCAGAATTATTTCAATTGACATTCGCTGTTTTCATAAATTCGAAATTAATTAAAGTTGATATTCGCTGTTTTTCCATGAAGTGCTATAGGAGATTAGTAGGAAATTGCTATTTTCGTGGAACTTTAAAACGGTATCGGTTGATGATGATTTTGATTGTTTTTCCCGGTTTTTAGGTCCTTTAGAAATAATTTTCGTTGCTTTTAGTTCGTCTGTAATGCTTTTCACTGTTCACGAGGAATTTTAGGGCGGGTACTAATCGCCCTTCCCGCATGTTTTAGCTGATAGATTTTATTTTCTAATTACTAACTATTAAGAATAACCAAAAATGCAGATTTTTGCTTTCATTTCGTGATTTAATATCTGATTTGTATTTAAGTGTAAAAGGTCTACAAGTGAGAATTGACTACTTGTAATACCGGTGCGAGTGACTGAATGCTAAAACTGTCTGAATTGTTGGTTTAAAATGTTATGACAGAAAGTATTTTTTGCTAATATGAAAAGTTAACATTTTTTACCGTATGTGAGAGACCAGACAGAGTTCTTCGCCCATTTTTCGTTCTTAAAACAAACACTAATCAGTTAATCTATATTTGTACTCTATTGTTGAAAAAAGTTACTGGCTTGCTTCCTCTTTAACGTGTACTAGATTTCCAGCTTCGATTTTATTTTTAATTAGCACTTTTGTTGCGGTTTTGCAGCACGAGGTTATGGCTGTTATCATTTGGTCAACTAGCCCGAAGCACAGAGTAATAAATAGGAGTACAATGAAATTTGACCGTAGAATGCGATAATGTCACAAAATCAACATTTCGTTCAGTTTTGGACCTCCATCTCTGTTACTTATACTGCAGAACAACCTCGTGAAAGAGTGTGGCATAATTTACCCCAACACTCCGCACATGAATAAATAACCGGAGTTGTGTTAGCTTCGAGCCACAATTACCTTCCGCGGCACTTAGAAGTTCCTTTACGCTCTTGTAGTTGTACGTCCGTGCCATTGTAGTTTGCATTTGCCATTTGTTTGATCAAGTAAGGGAGTGTCTGAATATTAAAGCAGTTCCGACCCGCTTTTCGAACATGGTCAATGTTTGACAGCTACTAAAAAATTAAATTTATGATGGCATCGTTTTTTAACAATTCTTGGGAACATTTAAATACTTACAAAATATTAGGGATGGTGGTTTGGAGATGTTACTTTAGAAAGCAAAATATTAATTATTATTTTTCCAAATATTCAATGTTTAGGGCTGGGGTGAACTTTCCGGCGGCTTAAGAATGTTACTTTAAAAAAGGTGATGATTCTCGTCATTGCTACAAATTTTTAAGTTTCAGGGATTGGGGTGCATCTTGAAGTGGTTTAGAGACGTCGCTTCAAAAAGGGAACGATTCTCCTCGTTTTTACAAATTTTCAATTTTTGGGGTGGACTTTAAGGTAGTTTTTAAAACTTTACTTCAAAAAAGGAAAAAGTTTTCGTCATTTTTAAGGTTTTCAGTTTAAGGGTTGGGATGCACTTTAGACTGGTTTGGAGATGTTGCTTTAAAACAGGGGATAATTCTCGTAATTTTTACGAATTTTCAATATGTAGGGGTTGCATTTTAGGGCGATTTTGAGATGCTGCTTTAAAAAAGGGGACGATTCTTGTCATTTTATTAATTTTTAATTTTTAGAGGTTTAGGTGAACTTGGGAGTGGTTTGGAGCTGTAGCTCTAAATGTAAAAAAACCGAAGTGTGGACTTCAATTAGACTTTCCCATACTAGATATTAATACCTGCCGTATTTGAAAAAGTGTAATATTTAATAATTATAACGTTGTACAGTTCAGCGAGTATTCGATTTCTAACAAGCAGCGGGAATTTAAATTTGCGATAGCCTGTTCAATTGGCCGTACCGTAACTCTACCCATAGAAGCAGCAACTAACTGCACTAAAGCAAGGTAAGCGCTCGCCGCAAGCTGGCAAGCAGGCAGGCTTATGAAAATTCAATTATCATAAATTTATTTGTGTGCGTTTTACGTTTTACTACGGGGTATGTGAAAACATGAGCGAATCACTTCGCTTGGACTTTCCTATACTTTAGAAATAGTTGCTTGTTTCAAAGGCGACCGCGATTAAGTTTTTATTTGATCGCTCTGTATTATAACTTATTATTTATCATTTTATTATACATGCGCCAATTAATGAGTTGCTTATGAATTAGACAGCGCAACCAGCATACAAAATATTACTGCATTGCATTTATTCAATACATATATTTTTAGTAATACATTTTAAGTTAAAAACGCATTGCATACAATTTTTCCATTGAATTTTTGGCGCATAAAAATGTTAGTTTTTTTTAATATTACACGCAATAAACGTTTGTATGAAATTTGTGCACTTAAAAAAACGAACTTTTAAGGGAAAAATGCATTGGCCGGTCTCCATACTTAGTAAAAATTTTGGTAGCACATAGCGCAAAAACATAGAAGGAATGTATTACATTTCATACAATATAAGTTTTATTATTTTGCATCAACAATATCCCATAAAAAGAGCTGTCTATTTGCGGGCTATACATCTCGTAGGTTGTTTTGAACGCTGACAAAATAACAAGGGAAACGATGTGGCCTTTTCTTACGGTTTTATTCGGCTTGAGAATAACTTGGGTAGTGAAACATTAGATAATGCGAAGTGACATCATTCACGATTTTACAGTATCTATACTTATCTATACTTTTTCCAATGCTTTGATAATGAGATAATAAGAGTAAATAATTTATAAACATACGTCAAGGTCTCAAGGAACTCTTCTCGTTTGAGGGGTCTTCCTACAGATACTTGCTCCTACTAAAAACAGCATGTTCGTATGTACTGATATGTATCGGCTCAGTACCGTTTTCGATACAAATAGGAAAATTGGGTTTACATCTTGTACTAAATTCGAATCATTTCCAACTGTCTCACCTTTTCGCGAATCGAGTTCCTACTACTTGAAGTCAGATACGTACAAGTCCATTATATAAGGCGCATGTTCGTATCTACTGCTTTGTATCGGACCAGTAGTTTTCAATACAAATTAGAAAATTGAGTTTACATCTTTTATTAAATTCAGATTCATTACAACTGTCTCACCTTTTTTCAAAGACAAGTCCCTACTACTGGCAGTCAGATCTTTACAAGTGAGTTATATAAAGCACATGTTCGTATGTACTGCTATCCATCGGCACAGCACAGTTTTCAACGCAATTATAAAAATTGTGTTTACACTATTTGGTTGTATTTTTTGACCATAATGTGCTGTCACTAAAACAAACCACGATAAGGAAACATGCAAACCGAGCCACCGGCGCTGATGTTTATGTAACAGTCGCATAAGCCATAAGCCGCAATGTTGCGAATACTGGTGCACCGGTAGTCGCCGTTTCATAACCGCGGCGGGTGTACCAGGGACGTGGCATTTGATTTCAAAAGCTTGCGTAGAGTAGCTTTTAGATATTGCCTTATACTGTTAATACATAAATTAATTAATTATATCGCTGTATCTCTTTTAAAAAATTTGTTAACAATCAAAAAAACAAGTTGGCAAAAAAAGCGTGAGGCATAGCTCACGGGCTTTGCTAGTTTCGATTAAAAGCTCTGATTCTACACCCCATATTCTGACGATATTTGCATTTTTATCGAAAAGATACAGAATGACATTAAAAATTTATCTTACACTCAAAGCATAGGCAAATCCTTGCAGATTGTTTTCGCATAAATTACGTTTCAAAATTATGTAAGTCTCTAGTTTCTTAAAGTAATTGGAAAACAAAGAGCGTTTCTAGGTTAAGAAAAGGGCTGAGTAAGTGGTTTCTGCTCTAATATTTTTACTGGCATCTATTTGACAATATACGCTTTCTAGTAAATTACAATAATAATTGTGACTTTCTGGTAAATCGATATTCAGTTCTACGGGAATGTGTTGGAACACTTTATAAGGCAATGTGAACGCCCATACAATAAGTAGGTTGTAATAAAACTAACTTTTGTTCCATTATTTTCCTAATGGGCATGTGAAGAACGCTATCGTCTATTAAATCGATATAAGGTGAAAATATAACAACTTTAAGGGCCACAAAATTCGTATTCGGGTAAATTTAACTAGAGCTTTGAAACGTGGAACGTGATCTAAACTAGGTGGATTTGTATCATTTCAGCTCGGTATGCTAACAACAGGATATTCCGATCTGCCTGCATGTTCATAAAGCAAAACGCTTCACTGCGTTTTTGTTAGTGCACATTTTCGCATTTGCTGCTTCGAATAACCTCATGAATAACAAATAAGGTACACCACACACGACCTGTGGAAGTTAAAAGCTTTACGAGATACGTGAGCTTTTCTATGTGTTCCTGGTCCAGAAGAAATTTAATCATTCTGAAGTTTCTATATTCTAAAGCTGGTGGAGAACATCAAGACTACGGTGTTTCTATCGAAAATTCAATAAAATCAATAAAGTATTTTCACCGTGAATTGGCGCACTTCGTTTCGAAGGGACTCAAACCTTTACCAGTTACTAATACCCGGATTACTCATATAAATATTACCAGGGCTAGAGGGTGGTCTAGCGGTTAGATTCTCAGGCTCTAGAGCTAGATTCCCAAAGGCAGTCCGAATCCTTTGCACGTCGGACATTTTTCTGAATAAGCTAAGTCCGGCGACTCCATGGACGTTGTGTTTGGCGTGTATGTTAGGTTGCACGTTTTTTTGAGGTGAGTCATGGTAGATCTGTGAATAGCGCTAAGTCTGCTGAGCCCGGGTAAGGGAGTGGGACGAGAACCATGGTTAAAAAAAATATTACTAAACAGCAGTTATCTCATGAACTGCGGAAGCTTTTAAAAATGTACCTTAATACGTACAAAGGCTACCGGCAGTGCCGTGACAGCATCACCCCGTTTCAGCGGTGACTTGATTAAGCAGCTATTGATTTAGTGGTCTTAATATCAGCACTAAAACGACCGCCAAAAGGAGGGTCAGCAAATCGGGTTACCGCCGAAACGGAGACCGCTGAATCGGGTCACCGCCGAAACGGGAACCGCTAAAACGGAGACCGCTGAAACGGGGTTATGCCACTGTGACAGGTAAATAGGGATTACAAGTATCTATTACAACGCCACTCACTAAGCCATTCTACCGGAAGTGCGCCAATTCACGGCGAAAATACTGTACTTCGTGTAACTAATGGAAAGTAATAATAGTTGCGTAAACTGGGTCTAATATGCACTTCTTGTTATATTTTAACAGAAACATCACAGCTATAGTAAATTCAAAGCACTTTTCATCTGATATTGTAATATTGGTACATTTCCTATATTCTCCAGTATTGGATTTTTGCACTTCATTTATGTAACGTATACCTGCTACGTACTGAAGTGGAAGAGTGGAATATACTGCACTCGAAGCTTTGCCATTTCCTTTTTCTATTTTATACATCCTTTTCGCATACGTGTTGGCACGAACATTTTTGTAGTTATTTCTGAAACGCTGGCTATCCGAGTAATGTAGGAACAAATTGAAGTCGATTTCGTAAATTAGTCGCTAGGGTTCCTGTGCTATTTCATATCCCTGAAGTTCCAGAAACGGTCTTTAATGCGCTTATCAACCTCTGCATACCTTAATAATGGCATTCCATTAAGAGTTATCTAAAATGGGATGCCTCTACTGCATATAGGTACCTTATTATAAAGGCTAAATGGAAACACTTTTTCATAAATTGTTCACAAATTTCATATTTGGGTATTAAAAAGCGTTCGCACCATAATAATTTTCTATTAAAGTCTCACCACTTGTGTATTATGCAGGTAATATTACTAAAGTATTCGCCTTCAAACTTTTTGAAAGTTCTGTTGAAATGTAAAAATGGTAAAATTTCTTTTATTCTTACATTAATTTGTATAAATGAACTTAGAACGATCGTGTGCGGTTAAAGATGCAAAATAACCACTGCTACGGTGAACTATTCTGGGATAATAGATATTGTGAAAGCAAAAAAGTTTCAGTTGTCGACCTGAAATTTAATTCTAAATTGTAACACCTTTTATTTAAACATAGAATCTTCTTCTTATGGTTGTATACTTCTGGCAAGGCGTAACATATCTTCTCACCTCTAGTACTGTGTGGTGATTATAGTGGGGACCTACAGCTTTACGTGGGCTTTGAACCACGGAAGGAAGTAAAATCTGTGTTGGTTCATTTGTCGTGTGACGGGGTGGGCCGCTATAGAGGTCTTTTGCACTCCGCACCGGAGTGCTAAGCCCCTCTTCAGCAGAGAAAGGGTGGATCGATTAAACGAAGGAATTTGAATAAAAAAGAATTTTCGCGGAGAGTACTGTCCAGTATTCACCTTTTTAGCCCAGAAAAACCGGAGAAAAAACCTAAGCTAGGACAGTCGGCCGAGCCGGGAATCGAACTAGGGCCTCCCGAATGAAAAGGGGACGCGTTAGCCGCGGAGCCACCTTTCTCGGTCCGAACCACAGAAGTACATGCACTGCAGAGAAATTTTTTATTACAACAATATCGGATGTGAGGAGTGAAACTAAAGCCCGCTAATCCTTAAAGAAGGTTCTACGAGTTATAGGCAACACAACTCGAATCAGAGTACGTGGATTCATTGCCTTCCCACGCCGATTTTTAAAAATCCGATGCTACTTCGGCCGGGAATCGAACCCTGGGCGGCTGAGTAACAGTCTAGCACCTAGACCGATTTACCAATCGGCGGCCTCAAGCATAGAATACAAGTCGAATTTTATTCAAAGTTTTAAACCAACACACCTTTTTTATTTTTTCTCTCTAGAGCCGCTTTTGGCATTGATCTGTTTCCGATAAGTAAAAGCAAGTAAAAATCTAGCCCGATAGAAGAGATCCGTAAGTTCAACATGTGTGTTTCCCGAGGAGTCTGATGTAGGATTGCTAACTATTGACAGAGTGTTTCCCAATCATACATAAAAACCATAGACATTACATTTTGCTTATTTTTATCGGAAACTGTAGCGGTCTGCTGTACCAACTAATATGCGCCTTATATAATAGACGCGTAAATATGTTTTGTTTATCTTTTTCGAAAACTGTAGCGGTCCGCTGTAGCAACAAACATGTGCCTCCTATAATAGACGCGCAAATATATGGCTTCTAGTAGAGGCAACTCCTCACTACTAAAAGTTGAGACAAGTGGAAAAGATCCCGGTTAAATATATAGAAAGATAGATAGTGGAACTCATTAGCTTCGCCTTCCGTATTTTTTGTTAACAATAAATAAGCGAATGAAGTAGGTAGCGTAGCGGACTTATAGAAAATCTGGATTCCTTCCTTCTGTTTCAACATTTAGGTCAACGATGTATTTAGCAACATTCTCGACCCACCTTGTTTGTTATATTTACGGGTTTTGATGTTTTTGACACGCAGTGTAATCGGGGTCCAAAATCTGCGACACCGACGAAATGTATTAATAACATCATTATTTTTTTTTCTAATTTTAAATCACTAGTCATGATTAAACAAACTAGTTTGGAACATTTAGTGGAGGCGCCGGATTTATATTTTCTAACGGTGACGCATATTTTTTCCAACCAGTTATATTTTCAAATAGTTTACGTAAAAATAAATCACACACAGTTCCTAATGCAATATCTTTAAAATCATTACGTGTACAACAACAAAATCACAGGATACTGTAGAAATTTACATGGGCATGCTTTTCTATAATATCATATATTTTTTAAATAAAACCTTCAGACATTGTGGAAGCAAATTACGTACAAAATTTCTGCATTATTAACGTTTTCAATAAACTTTGCAAATTTCTTTTTCACAGAGAAACGTGTTTTACGCTTCGTTTTTCTACTAAATGTTGGAATAGCACAAGGTCAATCAAAAATGACTAAGCACCCTTATCACGGATTGCACGAACCATTACCGTGGCAGTCGAGAAAATACGCCCCAACGTTTTTCATACCGAACTTCAGCTGCCAATTCCATAAAATTGTAACCCCTTCGGTTAGGCGAAGCGTACAAATCTCATCTACTCATTGTACTGTGCGATTCGAAGACATTTACAATAGTAATATAGTAATAGTAACGATAATAATATTAATAACAATAATAATAATAATAATAACACTTATCGCGCATTATTCAACAAACCAAATGAAGTATATTTAAACTGGCTTTTAAAAGTTCTAAATTCCAATAGCAAAAAGAGCGCCCATACGACATCTACCTAAGATGTTCAACAACTTTAGCGCAACATTGTCAAATTGTCAAAATTGACAAAAGAATAAAGGAAAATGTTCTTTCAAAAAGAAATTTAAAAAAATAAATCTAAATTCAAAGAAAAAAAAGTAAAAAAAAGTTCTTGTTCTTTAAAACAACTTGATTTTCGTTTAAGAAAATGTAATTCTTGCTAAAAGATTTTATTTTTCTAAAAGAAGCTTTATTTTTTGTATAGAAATAATGTATATAACAAATTTTGATTTTGGCACAAACGGCGCCTTATAGACAACTTAGTTTTAGAATATTTTAAATGATTTGGTTTTACGACCTAATGAAACTAATTTTTAACAGTCGAAAAACTAATAACAGTGCGGCCAAATGGAAATCACAAATACAAGCAAGCTGCAAAGGAAAGCTGATCCTGACTTAAAATTTAGAATTACAAATTGCCATAACTGGCTCCAGGCTCGACAATGACATATTATTGTGCAGATCGTTGTGTTGCAATGCGTTCGGAATCCCCATAGATTTTCATACATATACGCTGTATAAATATCTATGGCAATCAACGCAAGGAATTAATTTTAAAGCTCCTACCATTAAGTTTTTCTTGCTGTGAAAATTGCTGGGGCGTTCCTGTGAATTTACAAGGTTTTCCAGATCTCGGATCATAATTTCATTTTTAAATTGAATTTTTAGAAAGTGATGGTATTTTTAGAACTCGCAATATAATTTGAATAAGAGTCCTTTGAAATGTACTTCTACAGTGCGTCTTCACACGCACAAACGCATGCTAATTCTAAAGAATGAATAGGAAATGTTTTACTCGCCTCCGAAAACAAAATTTAAATTTCATTTATACTACTTAGGAAAACATTTCTTAGGCTGCAACACTCATAATATGTTGTTAGATCAATTACAGGTCCTAACTTTAGAGCTTTCCAACAATTGAATCAAAATTGCAACAAGAAATTGCACTGGTGTAAATAATCTATAATTTGACTGAAATGCTTTTTCATAATTTATTATTCGGTAATTAACGCTTAGAGGTTAAGCGCTTGGCCCCCAACGCTAAGGGTCTGGGGTTCGCTTCCCCGCCAAAGCCATGCAGCAATAACAATCTATGCCGCAACTCGCCAGTCACACTCCCCAATCCGGTGTAGGCAGCCGTGGGGTCTTAATGCCTGAAACATTTTCTGGTATAAAGTCGTTCGGATTCGACGTTAAACTGTAGGTCCCCCGTACTCCACCTTAGCGCTAAGAGGAGTACGTGGCAGAGAAGAGTGCCCGAGCAAAGCTGTGGGACGTAAAGGCTGATTACGAATTAACGCTACTGATAGTTTTGACTATACTGAAAAGCATGTTTATTGTGTAAGTAAAATTTATAATTTTGTTTCTGCTACTTATACCTTTAAGTATTATGACTTATGTGTCATGCTCACAAATTACAAGTTAGTTTAAACACCCTGTAGTTCTGTTAGAAGGCGAAATCAAAAATATGTTACATTACATTTCTTAATTCGAATGACTTGAATAATCTATTACTAAATTGAAACCGAACCACCCTGTGTAGAATGTGACAAAAAAATAGGTTTTCGCTAGTATAAATATAAAACTACTGTTTTCGCGTTGCCTACTTGACCTAAGTCATAAGCAAACTTCTAAACAGGGTTGGGCAAATAGAATATGTAAAATACTTATTAGACATCGTTTTTCTGCACGTAGAATATTAAGCCCTTTTTCTGCATGTAGAATAAAACCGATGCAAAATGAGACAGTTGAAACGTAAATAAACACGTATACAACTAAACAAAAGCCTCCGCTGCACCCCTACCAGTAAAGTAAGTAATACTAGCAAAACACGCGGGCTAACCCCCATGCTTTTATTGATGATCTTTTCTAAATACGCAAAATTTTGAAATTAAGTGCCGTGCTGCTCTATGTTAACTATTACATAAACATTGGTACCGCCAAACATAATAAATAAGCAGTGTCCAGATGTAAGAGCATACACAGTAAGAAATTTTTTGTTAGATTGACTAAAATTTTTAGTTCCAGCAGATCCACTACTGTTTTTAGTAACATTGACAAGCAGCCTATTACTAACCTTTACAAAATTTTATTTGGTAAATGTTGACAAAAAATAAAAGTTAGTTTCATCATTTATGCCGCAAAACTTACAACAATGCAAGAGTACTTATAACTAGTTAATTGGATAGAATTTATAATTGAGTAGTAAATTTAACATTTTTTTGTTAAGATGAACAAAACATTTATGTCTATTTAATAAACGCAATTTGTAAGATTTACAAACACGCGTTGCTACCTTGAGATCAAAGTATTGTAAGTTTAGCAACAGCTGTTTGTTAAGATGAACAAAACATTTATGTCCACTTAATAAATGCAATTTGTAAGATTTACAAAAATGAGTTGTTAACATGAGAGTACAGTATTGTAAATATAGCAACAACTTTTTGTAAGATAAACAAAACATTTATGTCTACATAACAAATGCAATTCGTAATATCTACAAAACTAGGTTGCTACCTCAAGTGTACAATATTGCAAATTTAGTATTTCATAATAGCTGATTTAAAAAAAAGGTGTTTAAAAAAGAATCAAGAAATTTAAGGGCGTATAGTACTCGCTTACACAAGTGAATAGTCTTAGTAAACATATGTCCAAAAATGCTTCATTACTGAACTATGCCTGCCCAATGAGGCGCCACTTCTTGGTCAAAAACATTGTTTGCGCTAATCGCATATTTGAAATTTGGTACAGACATTGGTACTGAAAATTTATTTTTTTACTTATTTTTATTAACATACGACAACCAAGGGTTGTCCAAGAAGGGGGAGGGGTTGCACTTTTACAGTTAAAAGATATGGTGTATCCCCCCACTGGTTGACGTATGTAAACGAAAATAAGCAAGAAAGTAATCCTTCAATAACAATGCCTCCACACCAAATTTGAAATAATTAGCGCAAACCATGTTTGAGTTTTTGACCAAGAAGTGGCCAGGCATAGTTCAGTAATGAAGCAGTTTTGGACATACTAAGACTATTTACTTGTTTAGGCGAGTACTATACGCCCTTAAATTTTTCGATACTTTTTTAACACAGTGTATAAAGTTAAAATAATCATTTAAACGAAAAACAAACAAGTTCCAGGAGTTTATATTTTTGAAGGTTTTTTGCATATGTGTCAAACACCCAAAGTGAGGCAAGCTAGCCTTGATAAGTTAACAAACAGCTTGGGAATTTTTGGATAAAAAGCTTACCAACCGTGTAAGTTGGGTTGCCTACATTTTGTGGTCACGTGGGTATCAGTATTTAATGAAAGCACTGTAGTTAATGCGCTGACAAAAATAGTTATAACAGCTTTATTTCTACAGTTATCAAAAATATGCAAAAAATGAAAAATATTTTTCTTTATTAGAGCTAATTGATAAGCGTAGTTAAAATCACGTAGCTGCGTTGTTGATATTAAAAACTATCGTTTACTTCTTAAATTTTTAAAATAGTTGAAAATTCTTGCTGATCCTAATAAAGTACTTCAAATAGTCTATCGAACTGATAACACTTTATACCAATCGGCGTTTGCGTTTTTGAATAACAAATTAATCAATTTCAAAATTTTCAAAAATTCCTAGAATGGGTCAGAGTGAAATTTTGGAAAATATTAAAAAAAATAATTTGTAGTTCATTGCAAGCTCTTTCGGCTCAGAAGGTTAAAAAAAAGGTGTGGGCAGTTTTTGAGGATTTTTTTTTGAAAATGCCCAGAATTTTGAACTGCTAGTATATTTACAATTTTCATTTTACCAAAAATATTTTTACATCACTTGATTATACTTATTAAGGGCTATCAAATAATATGATAATTTGTATTGATTGGATATTTTGTTTTTGACTAATCGGGCATTAAAGTTCAAATTTTCAAAATTTGTAGCGGCCTTCATTTTGAACAGCATTTGGAAAAGGCATTTTATATGTCTTTAGATGCACTACAACGCTATGTATTCAAAATTTCAAAAAAATGTTTAGAAAATAATCTAAACCAAAAAAACAGGTCTAATTTCCGGTTCCGGTTAACGACCTTGCAAAGAACTACCTGCAACGAAAAAACTTCGACAGCCCAATTCTTATACAAATCAGGCTAGGGGTTTCGAAGATATATGAAAACGAATGCACCCACCCACCCACAGATAGACATTTTTTAAAAACCTCTTTTTTGGGTGCCTTCAACCCCAAAACGCGTATTCCGTTAAAATCTGAAACACGAAAATTCGCATAAAATCATAACTTTCCTTATTTTAGTAGAAGTATCGGGGAAGTAAAAATATACGCTTCTATTTGCAAAAAAGCTATCGCGCAACTACCACGGATATTTCAACGTATTATGAAAAAATATTTAGAATTTCTTTACATTTTTACAATTTTATAAAAATTAAGAAAATTTTTGAAAATATGAAGAAATTTTTTAGTGTTTTCTAATTACGAACAATATTTATTCGCTGAAATCTAAAATCGATTTCCTAATTTGGCAGCGACTGTTCTTTTGAATGTTATCAAATTAAATACTTTATTGGTGATTTGGATCAAGCGTTGAACGCTGAAAATATTTTGCAATAACCTATAAAACCGTATTTTTTCACATAGAGAAGTTATAAAGTTGGGCAGTTTTAGCTGGGGCACCCAGTCGTATTTCACAGAAATAAAAATACATTTAAACATAAATGACAAGTTTATTTAAAGTAATGTAAAGAAACGGCTTCAACATTTATCTGATCTATATAATAGTAATATAAATTTTACAGAAATAAGAACTATAACTAACTACCTACCATAATAATAAAAAGAACATTTCAAGCATATGAAATTTGAAACAACAAATAACATCAAACTATTGCGAAAAAAATTAGTAGTATCTATTTAAATCTGAAAAACAAAAGCATATTAAATTTCTTTAAGGCTTCACGGCAGATCCAGGGAGTTGTCATAGTGGAATATCTATTCAAGAAAAGCAATGATTACGTTTAATAATAATTATTCAAAACGCTGTAATATTATTAAAAAGAAAAAAAAGAAGTGATAGATAAACATATAAAAACAGAGGTATAAAATTTGTAAATTATAACATGAAGAAAAATGAAATCTTAAATTTATTTATAACATTGAACATACCATTTTCTTTTAACTGTGTTCTATAAATCCATAGTGAAGATTTGTAACAGCACTTTTCCATGTTCAGCAGTTCATCGAATATGTGTCAGATGCTCATGTATTCCTACCCCCTTTGTTTTGCACCTTTATTGAAATATCTAACTCCTTTAGTCAAATTTAAATATAAATAAACATAAATTGTTCCCCATTTTGTCATAATCTAACATAACACATCTGATCTACTCAAAATAGTCCCACTTTATGTCATATATAAATTAAAACGTTCTCACTCCTCATCCTGGTAAAAACTAATTTTTTTAAATAAAACTAATACCCTTCTTCATTGTAGTCAAACAAAACAGTTTTAGGCCTTTATTTGCAGCAAAAATACTACCTATTCATTAAATCAAACTAGTGACAGCAACTATCAAAATCTTAATTGTATAGTTCGTTTGGGTATAAAAATTGTGAAATAAGTTTTGAGAATTAAATGAATTTTCTAAAGTTCGCACAAAAGGAAGGCATACACGTACCAAAGGAACCTGAGTATTCAATGCGCGCTATTGAATACGCAGATTCTATTTAGTGCGTACACCTCCTTATTATGCTTGTTGAAAATGTTATTTTAATTAGCTGTAGCGTAAAAAATTAAATTACATGTACGAAATTTCTTTCCTACTTAATACTAATTATGAACTTGAACTATGAGAATGTGATCCGCTATACTTGATAGCAATAGCAACCCCTGAAAGTATACTGAAATGACTGACAACCAGTCTGTTTTTTTCTCTGGCAATCAACATCTAAACAATAATTTCCTACTTATCGAAAATACATAGAAAAGCAAAAATTACCCTATTATGGTAACGTCACTAAAAGTGCATATTATATTACTACCAATAATAACTCTATTTGACCTACTAAAAAAGCTTAGCTACCTACTAGTAAAACACTACCTACTGCTACACCCATTTTATATTTCCCAACCCTTTGTTGTTCCTGCAATAAAATTGAAATGTTACTAGAGTGACTTGGGAAATGTCATAAATCCTAACATTTAACGTCTGCAATATTAGAAGATGAACGAACGCATAAAAAGGTATTTTTTGGTGTGTTTATTGTTGGTGTAAAAATATTAGTCCAGTGTAGTTGGTTGTGGTTGTGGAAGCCACATCTCTGCATGTCCATTATATAGAAATAAAATCGAGTGTAAAAAATAAATTCAAATTGTTGTTTACCAGCTTCTATACTGCATGAATATAACGTTTGTGGTAAAAATTATAACAGAGCAGTTTGTTAATTAATCAGTAATAAAAAGATTTTAAATTGTGAGCTTTAATCATCTGCCTATCGAAAACTAAGATAGATAGATATCGAAAAATTGTGTTCTAGCTTTTCTGTAGAACGTAAAATTCCCGATCATGCAAGATGAGGAAGTATGTTTCTAAATTTAATACTTTAGTTAGGCTGCAGAAATTTACCAGAAGTGCCTTCCAAACGCTCGCTGCGTTCGCCGTGATAGAATTTCCGGAAAAGTGACAACAGTTAGAAACTGAATAGGCAATTTGTTTTGTATTTGTGTTTTACTGTCTGATAATCAAGTCTCTCATTTTACTCACTTACTACAATTTACTTGAAAAACTTTGACGTTTCTAGCAATTACTCATTTGAAATTGTTTTCATGACACACTGCAAAGTTTTTATTTACTGCTGATTTTAAAAATTATTGCTCACTGGTAGGCGTTTTCAAATCGACTTTACTCGAAAACGGTGCGTTCTATCAAAGTCCAACATGAGTACCTTTTATTCTTAAAATGCTTTGAAATGCCATAATTTTATATTAAAAGTTAACAAAAAAATACGTACAAAAAAGGGAGGCATATTTACCTTCAGACCCTCCCCCCGTTTGACACACCCCTGAATACAATTTTTAAATGTAAGTTGTTTGGTCTTGTTAAGTAAAATAAACCTTATTAACTGTACAAAGTTTCATTAATTTATCATAAACGGTTTCGGAGATAATTTTTGAAAACTATTTTCAGGGATGCACTTTTAAGGAACTATAGCTCCCTTAAAATCACTTTAGAGAAAAACTTTATAACTGTTTTAGTCATCATTTGACTAGTTCTACATGCTATTAAATTTTTAATATACATTTCAAGAACTCCTTGTATGTATTAGTTATATGTTAACACTTTTAATTAACTTAATTATTTTTTTGTCACCATTATTGACTTGATACACACATGTACTATTGTATATTTTAGCATGTCATGTCGCTGTTATAAATAAATAAATTTAATTAAATATAATAAAATAAAACCACCTGTAATAAGTCGGCGTTGTCGATCTTCAAATTCCACTCCTGCGCTGGTGCAGCCTCAGTTGTCCAGTCCATTAGTTCGGATCTTTCCTCCAGCTCCTCCATAATCTTGCTCCTCGAACCTCGGCCATCCAACTGCTTGATAATCCAAATTTGGTGGTCCAGCAGCTCAGCACAGGGATGTACACCGACCTCATTAAAATCTGAACATCTATAATAATTAGGTATACTGCAACGACACTCACGTACACAGGTTGTTTATAAATTCAGGGCCAGTTAATTTGCTCATTTAGTATTAGGATATAAAACAAATGTATAAACAAATGATGTACAGTTTATGCTGATGGGTATTTTGGGCATACAATATAAAATGGCCGACTTCCGGTTTATGCGGTGCGACTATATCTTTATTTAAAAAAAAACACCTGGCTTTTTCAGGCTGATTCGATTGTAGAATAAATTCTGCTTAAAAACTATAATACAACTGTATACCTAAAGCTAATAGTACGTGATATATTTTAATTTAAAGCAATGCATGTAACCAGTTAATGATTATAAATCATGTGAATTTGGGAGGCTGTTACAGTAATAAAATGATAAAATCAATAAACAAATGTGCAATTCATGTTAGTTAGTTGCGATTTGTTTGTTATATTGTAAGAATCTCCAAACAAAAAATCCATAGACGTTAGGTCAGGTGACCTAGGTTGACAGCTAAAAGCGCCTTGATTGATAAATTAAAAGAAACGCGCTTTAGGTTATCCACAAACTTTAATGTGATAGATGTTACAGCTTCCTACGATCCCGTGATCAATTGCAATGTATTTATGATCATTACCATTGGTTACATACGTTGCTTTGAATCAAAATATCTCGCTTGTTATTAACTTTAGGCCTACAGTTGTATTACAGTTTTTTAAACAGAATTTATCATAAAATCTAATTACAGAATTAGCCTAAAAAATACAACATATTCCAGGACGTCCAGTCGCTCCCGCTTAAACCAGAAGTCGGCCATTTGGTTTTGTATTTCCAAAATACTCGTCACTATAAACTGCATAACTTTTATTTATACATTTTTTTTTCTATTGCCGATAATAAATGAGCAAATCAAGTGGCCCTAAATTTATAATCAACCTATATATGCATAAAGTACTTATTATCTCAAGCTTATAGGCGTATTTGTTTTACCTTTAAATAACCCATATTATTTAGTCCATAGCCATACCGAAAAAGGCTGTTAATCAATATTTTAAACGTCTCGCTCGCTCTTTGAATACCTGAATTATAACAACAGTGCAAGAATGCAAGCAAATGCAATAAATCTTGTCAATCTTGCACTTTTCTTGCAAACAAATTTCTTGTCTTGTCTTGCATTTTGTGCAAGAGCAAGACAAGAACAAGAAAAATTGACTTTCGTGAAACACTAATAATAATTGAAAGACGTAAAAGTTCTTATGTGATACTTTACAGATCAGTTTGATGATCAGGTGATTAATTTTATTTATGTTTAAAGCATTGCTACTATGGACATATTTACTGATTCACTTGGTGCTTTTATAAAAAAAAAGTGAATGTAGTTACAAACTAAATAAAAAATAGAAATAATGTGTAATATTTTACTGAAAGTTATCCAAACTTTTTACGGAATTTTAATAGTTGAGGGACCTCATAAATAAATATCATATTTCGAAATTATTTAAGTATATAAATAAATAAAATTAAAATATTCTCACCTAGTTTGTACGACTTGAAAATTATCGGTTATGTCACGCTCCAAATTCGATCCCGCATAAGGACCGCAGCAGAAGCAGAGAACATGGGGATTGCAAGAGGAGCAGCCGAAACACCCACCTATAACTGATGCATCTTTATTACAAACGTTGAAAAAATGAAATGTAAAGTAGAGCTTCTACATTAAAGAATATTTTAACGACAAGTTACATTATAAATTTTCACTTTCATAAAGTGAATAATTTTAAATTTTGAGTAAATGTGTAATCATTAATCATAAAATTATTACCTTCACAAAAATTCTGGAGCTGAACAAGTCCTCTTGCGCTTTATCTAAAATAAGATAAAGCACAAAGTAAAAAGTCAAATAAGGTATCATACCTGTATTGTATCCATGTGGGCTATATAAATAATATAATTTTTATAAAATATACGGGCGCTAGAAATACAGAAAATTACTTCAATTCCCACTTGAAAAACATCCTACATAGAAAATCATCAGATAACGAGTACTAAATAGTATTTATGAAAGTAAAAATGTAATATTCTATTAATACTTACCATAAGAAACAAAGTATTTCAAATTGTTAATTACGTCACACTTAGTAACACCCAGACACCATAACTACACCACCGTCGCGTCAGAAGAATAAAAGCCGGCCACGACAAACGAACGCAGTAAAAGAAAACAGCTGTATTAAGTAATTAACACATTATTCTGAAAATATCATTATTAATTAAAAGTGAATCAGTACTTACCATAGAAAATATGGGTAGGTAGTGCAAAATTGTTATTGAATACACCAGACACATTTAACTACACTTCCATAAAAAAATAGCTACAACGATTAAAAAATGGCAAATTAGCCAAGAAGAAACGCGCGAAGAATAATTTCTCACCGACCGACGCGACGATTTGGTTTGCAAACAATTTAGCGTTATATAAATATTAAAACAAAAAGTTGAACAAATAAATACGTAACAAATACCTCTATACCTTTTACTAATCTTCATTTTCAGTTTAAACTCAGTATGTAAAGAGTCATAAGACCTAAAATATGAAGCTAAAAAAGCAATTACGTAAAATATTAAGTAGTACCTACTATATAATGTTAAAATCAAGTATTGCATTAATACTCACCATGCTATTTTAAATTGTACAACTGATATATGTATCTTGCACAAAACTACAAACAACGACTGCGATTCAAAACTATTGTCAAAGCAACAATAATTACGTTTTAGGGCGCATATAGTAACGAAACATTGGGCGTAAGAAAAATCCGGTAGCAATTTAAAATACCTTTTAAAACTTGAAAAGTAGAATATTATCATATAGGAGTACATTATATTCAGCTCTTAAACATTTTGAAATCCCCTTCTGCCACCCTAGATGAAACACAAGTAAAGAGATTTATACTGACTGTGTCATTGTTTAACACAATTGTAACACGATGAAACCCCATCAATCAGAAGTAACAAATGCATTTTTCATCTAAGAGAAAAATACCATTTGTTACTTTATGATGTAATGTTGTTCCACCGACATGTTTCCTCTAAAGCAACAGTAAACAATTAAGAAAGGTGCACTAATGTCTCGCCAGTGGAAACACAGCGCCATAAAAATGCGAATTAGTAAACAAAAATTATTATTATACAGGATTTAAAGGATTAATTTAGTTCAAAAGACCTATTTGGAAGCTGACGCAATAATCCGGCTTTAAGAGGCTAATTTGACATAAATGTAGCATTACAAGCATAACATACAAAATTGATTAAATTCGACATTAAAAAACACTTATATTGAAATTCTACTGATGTATTAACATTACCTGGAATCAAAGTAATTTTATTGAAAACAATTCTTACTTTAGGTAGGTAATTAATCCTTTAATACTGTACAAGCCAAACTCGATAATCGGAAAAGTGCATTTTTTTGAGTTTTCATACAAAACTAGAATTAGTAACTGGTGGCGGGGTAAAGCAGACCTATTATAATCAGAAAATACTGAAAACCCAAAAGTTGGACAAATTCCGATTGCAAAAACCATGTCGTATAATGTGCAGGCATTTTTGCAACATATCGAGTTTAACACAACACACATATAAAATAAGACAATATTGATGGACCATTTTAAATTAATAATAAAACGATGCCAACTTTTTATATTTTGAGAAAACTATTTTATAGTATTTACGAAAGGGAAATAGAACTGTATTCAGGAAAGTAGCTGTAGAAAAATTTCAACAGCCACAGGATACCGTGCCGGCACGGCAAAAAAATTACAAGACCAAAACGGAATGCTCATATTTGATAAGAAAACTCAACACACCCAAAGTAAGGAGAGTGATAACTTGCAAATGTCCCTATTAACCACTCGACGCCTCCAATACCTTCCTCGGGAAACGAGATTTAGTCCGCTGCGTCCTAGGCCATATACCACCCATGTGGCTTCCCACAGATCGCGATGATCAGAATAAAATGGCTTCAGCAGAACGGGGTCATCAAGGCCTTGTATCGACATGTCCTAGCGGCGTGCCTCATAAACGTATACAAATTTGAGACCAAAATCACCCCCACCCCCCTTTTCCTAAAAATTTTGAGTAAGACAAGTTAACGTTACAGTCTAAATACACTTCCATTTCCAAATTTTGACTTTCTTAAAATGGTCCTATAGTAATGTACAGCAGTTAAGCCAGTGTTTCAGTTCAAGGTTAGATAAAACACAAAACAAGAACGAGAAACTCCGAAAACGTATTTCTGAATTTTCGTTTAGTTTTGTACTTTTAAATTATTAAAATAATTTTTTTAACATAAATTATAAACGATATACAATAAATTTGGAATGTCTTGAGAACTATTAAGTTAAAACTCATTTGCAGTTCATTGTATTTTATTTATAAAACGAAAACTAGTCAATGGTGATCAACGATTTTTACATTTTCGAATGTATTGGTCCAATCAAATTTAAAGACAATGAATTAAAAAGTATAGATTTAAAAAAGAGAATTAGTATCTTGATCATGAAATAATTATTGAGCATACAATTTCATATTGACATAAATATTTTAGCAATCAATACGATTTACTAATACAAAACCTGCGATCATGCTCTTTTAGACTCGTAATACATACAAAATTGACCGATTTTCACGAAAAATCAAACGGCCAACCGTAGGAGGTATCCTATATACCGTTCAAAACGGGATTAATAAGAAAAAATTGAAAACCTAATTAATACATTTTTAGGCAGCGATTAGTGACGAACGACCGCTCCCAAATGCATCCAATACAACTACTCCGCAATATGACCGCTATTAAATAAAATAACATACTGCGTCTAAATTAAGTAGGTATTAAATTAAATATGTTTTTTTAATATAACCGCCTGTGCGCATTGCACAATGTAGTTCTACCGAGATCTATGCTAAGCATTGCATTATGTTGTTATGTATTTTTTTTATTTTACAACGAAATACTGCCGTCGTTATACGTATACACTGACACTCCCGGAATCGAAAACGAGCATGATACTACGAGCGTAAAAGATGCATTACAATTTACAAAATAAAATCTGCTACCTGGTGATGTGGGTTAGAATTTTGAATACATTAAAAACAGTAACAAGCATTTTCAAAAAATAAATGTTTCTATATGGCATTAGTTGACCATCTAGAAACCGGTTGTGCAAGGGGGGTTAGAAGTTTGAGAATATCCATTTTAGGAAAATATATAAAGGTCCTAGCAGCCGCATTAAAATATATTTCAATATTAGCTACTTAACGTTAATTGGAGGAGTAGGCGCACAGACGAGACGAGTAATTAAAACATATAAATTTGACATCTACCATCTCACTTTCACCTAACTTAACATTACTTAATATTTTGACTAGGACCTTGTTGATCTTCTTGCTGGATATATTCTCAAATGTAACAAATTTATATTTTGTAAATTGTCAGTGTGAGTTTTAACAGTACTGGCTGAACTGCTGTGAAAAGTTAAAAATCACTCACATTGAGATGTCTTCGGTCCTTGGAACGCCTTCCCCCGATGTGGAACCTACCTTTAAGAAGTCTGCGTTGTCGATCTCCAAATTCCACTCCTACGCTGGTGTAGCCTCAGTTGTCCAGTCCATTAGTGCGGATCTTTGATCCAGCTCCTCCAGAATCCTGCTCCTCGAACCTCGGCCATCCAGCTTCTTGGTAAGGCGGTTCTTCCTTCATCCGGCTCCTTGATAATCCTGCTCCTCGATCCTCGGTCATCCAACTGCTTGATAATCCAAATTTGGTGGTCCAGCAGCTCAGCACAGGGAAGTACACAGACTTCATTAACATCTGAACATTTAAATATATAATTAAAATTTGAAATTATATCAAATTATGTCTATAAAATATAGAAGGAAAATCTAAAACTACTGCTTTTTAATCTCATATTTAAAGATGAATATTTAAGGTACAGTGTTAAACATGTAAAAAGCTGAGGCCTTATTAAATATGAAACGTAGAAATATCTTTAACTTAATTTATGATCACCCCATAAAAGAAGGTCTTTATTAAGAATGTTTAAACTAAAAATAATTGTGTGATTAGCAAAATGCGTTGTTAAAACAGGCTGTTAAAATAAGATTTGCACAGCTAGACAAGAATAATTTCAAAATCAAATTGAGACTGATTGCTGCTGCTTCGATAATAACTGGTGTTTAAAACAACTAAATTAGAATTTAGCAGAGTTAAAATTTCCTAACTAAGCAGTTTTAATTCTGTCAAAGTCTTGCTAATTTAAAGTTAGTTTTAGTTTTTGTATTATGTACATTGACAGCTCGTATCTGGCAGGACAACTCTCCAAAAAAAAATTTAATTGCCAGCCCGCTGTTTATAACCCCTCATTAAGGTATGCCACCGACGCGACGTCTAATAATTTGAGTTTTTTTTTTATTAAAATACATTTATTAAGAGGTAATTAAAATCAGGTAAAAGTTGCATAGCCAATATTATTTCTAGATGATAAAGTAAAAGTTCAACTTATCTATAATCTGTGATAAAATATCTTGTTATAATTATAATAAACAGCAGAAAACAAAACACGATTTAAAATCATCAAATTGTTGAATTCTCAAATATCTATTAAGTTTGAAAGTTTGTTGTTTATTTACTTTATTTTATGTTGATGAATAGTTGCTTGAAAGTTGAAACGAAGCGAAAGCAAAAATTATGAAACCGACGAAAATTCATTTTAATAATATAGGAAAGGGACAGACTAGCGGTAAGACACGGATTCTGGAAACGTTGCAAGCAGCCCACATTAGGAAAAGCGCTACAGGTAGTGACTCATCGTAGATTAAGTTCAAGTCGCCTTTAAGAATACAAATGTAGTTCAAAGCGAAGTACGTTATATTGGAAATATTTATTAACAATTTCCCAAACAAAGGCTTGGAATTAATGCAAGCAAACCGACTTTAACGAAATTTGGAATACGCAGTCCTAATGACTAGGTATCAAAGAAAACATTTAAAATAATTCCAGAAATTAGAAACGGCATTTTGAGATATTTTTTGGTAAATGCTTTCCTATGAAGATTATTTATTTATTGAAAATAAGGCAGCTATATTGCCAAAGGACGTCTGGAGGAACTGAATGGTTTTTTTTCGGACTCTTAGTTTCAAAGAGGTATTTATTCAAAAATTAGTTGAATGATCAACATTAAACGTTTTATAATTACAACTCTTTAGAATGGTATAATGTATGAATATAAAAATGGAGACGTAACTATGACAAGGCATTTCCTTGCCTTAAAGGGGATTCAAGTAAACAAAAAGATTGTCACCGGTTACACAGCATTTTTCAGTTTCAAAAAATTAAATTGTGCTTTTCTCATTAGAAAGTTTCAATTTTCGGTACGTTCAAAGTTTTCGATATTTTAGAAATAAACAAAATTTTCAGTACCCAAATATTTCAAAATTTATGAAAATATCTAAACATTTAAACTTTCACATTTTAAAAATTTTCAAGAGTATCATAGTATTGAACAATTTCACAATTTTCAAAACTCGGTTAAGATTTTTTATTAAAAATTTTTTAAATTACTAAATTTGCGAGTTCAATAGTCAAAATTCTGAAAACGTTTAAAATGTATGAAAGTAAAATAGCAGTTTGATGCAACAAAAAGGAAATAATTATTAAATGACAATAGGAACAACCTTTCATTGAGAAAACAACTCTAGGGTGCTTTTTTTGATATTTACCTGCACTGTAAATTCGAATTCAAAATTTACAAAAATGACAAAAACGGGTTTATACGACTTCTACAACGGAAAGAGGTGTACTAGTTTTATCGGAAAAAATGCTTTCATATAGCAAAAGGTTATTGAAAATAAGAGGGCAGCTATAGCTAAAGGACGCATGGACGGACAAACTAAAGGTTTTTTCCGGATTCTCTAAATTTAAAACGGTATTTACACAAAATTAGTTTTTAGAATCAACGTTACATGTTTTATAATCATAGCATTTTACGATGTATAACGTAACGATATAAAAATGAAGGCGTAGCGATGGTGAAGCTTGTCCTTGGCTTTAAAGAGGCTTCAAGAAAACACAAAATCGTGTGCCCTACAAAAGAACGTAAAATTGATAAAAAAAGTTCCTTTAATTAATTTGTTGAAGCAAATTAAAAATTACGTAAGCGCAACATTCAGAAAATACTTCAATGTAGCATCGCTAAATATGCAAGCATAAAATCGATAATTTTTTTATAATTTTATGTATTTAGAATATAAAATTTGTAAATGTGATGATGCAAAATACAATTCGTACTTTCAATATACTGAATTGTGAATAGAAATATTTTTATTTATAGTATCATTAATTTAAAGAATTTTTTACAATTGTTGTGCGCATATCGTGTAATTATGTAACATAAAATAAATCAGAAGTGCTATATTTTGTTGATATCTAAAACGTAACAGAAAAATTTATATTGCATTTGCCTTGGGGCCCCATAGTTGAAACTCTGTAAAGTATTTTCAAAACCTTACAATCGACAAATTAAAAATTTTACCTTAAAATAAGTCATGTTTGAGATCATCAATTCCTTCTTCTGCAGAAATGAATGGATGGAGAAATTCTCGTAGCATTTTGAATATAAGGAACGCGATTACAGCTGTAATGAAAGAAATAAAAATTAAAGAAAATTCAATAAAATAGGTATTTTCACAATCTGTAATAATTGAAAGACGCAAAACTCCTTATTTGCTTAAACAAAACTTGCCGAAATGAATAAACATAAATATGTTGGTTTTTCATCTATACCTGCTTATAAGTCTTCAACAAGTATTTGCAGAACAACCACCTTCATCAATTACTTTATACTAACTGATATCAAATCAACTAATAAATGTTATTTAAACAGGTAACAGATGTTAACACAATCTTAGAATTAACCAATCACATGTGGCAAAAGTGTTTACGTCATGTTCACAAAAACGACAAGAATGCACCTGTTAGCTTGTATTTGAGAAACAAAAAGCTCATCTCAATTTTTATCTAACTTATGCAATAACTGATGAGTTTTAACATGTTTAACAAATGTGTATGTGTATTCTAATTTACACGCCACTTTTGCTTCAAGTTTCTAATCTATTTATTCTCAATATGTTGATCTACATATATGTACAGGGTGTTTAAAATCTTATTGTCTGGTCTAAAAATCCAGTTTTTGGGATGCGTGTTTCCTTCTGTACTTTTACTTAATAATAAAAATGTTCTGCGCTCCAGTCGAAAGCAAATTACAATGTTTGGGATTTTTTATTCTAGCTTCAATATTAGAGACCAGGGCCGCATTAATTTAATTTACAACACGGGAGTTTTCAGAAACTTTAATTTTAGAGGTTTTGCATCAAAATTATGACAAAGTCATGAGAACCACCCAATACAACCTAATTTTCTGAGCAAATCAAGTGTAGTTTAGCATAAGTAACTAATAACACCCAAAATCTTAAGCTTATAGTCTAATCCACTGAGGTTTGACATCATTTTAATGTCTACATTAAAATATTTTAATGTTTGTGAACATTAACGCAAAGATGCGCGAAGGCGCTCAGGGGTCACACTAGTTTTTATTTTTGTTTTCAATATGTTCAGAAAAAACTCAATATATTTAGAAAAAAACACATTATATTGAGAAACAACTAAATAAATTGAGAAAAAAAATTATGCAAGAATGTTTAGATAATGAAGATTTTCACCTTTCAGTGGATAAACTTTGTTTGCAAGTAGAAAATACCAGTGCAAGTGCAAGTGCGATCTTCACTAACGATTCTTTGTTTTTGTTTTCAACAATTGATTATGAACATGGTACGTGGTTAATAGGTAGAACGTCCTATTGGGAATATACCTATAAAAGGTTTCCTTTTTGTCATTTAGCTGAACAGTGTAATTTAATACTTGCCAAAAAATAACTTTTTTTAAACCAATTTGCAGCTCTTTCAGCGGATGAATATTGTTTGCAAACAAAAAATATCGGTTTTCACTCATAGGACAATAATGTGAGCCAAATTTAAACAATTACCTATAAACAAATAGGTTATTTGCTATGGAAATAAGAGAAATAAAAAATATTATCGTGATTCGTGTTTAGTCGACTAAAAAATTTCAATCTGTTTACTGTTTGTAGCTTAAATCTGATTTAAAACAAAATTGCAAGCTGCTTATTCGTCGTTTTTACAATGGTTGTTAATAATAATTATGCGGATGACGGGATGATATACCTAAGATTATTAATTTTGTTTAATTATTCATACATGTACTAAATGTTCCTCAACTCTTCTACACAACCTTTCAATATTTTCAAAATTTTCCAGAAAAAAATGATTTTTAAAATTTTTATTCTAAGGTAGTTAATATGTTTAAACCAGAGAAAAGGAAAGAACGTAGCAGGCTTACGCGAGGAAGATCTCCTGGCGGTTGCCCGACAGCTTTTTTCTTAATTGTATTGAGTTTTTTCTCAAAATAATGAGGTTTTTTCTCAAGATATTAAAAAACAATAAAACTGTAACCCATGAACGCCTTCATACAAAGAGCCTTAATAAGGTATTTCTTAAATTTTTTGTAAAAAAAAAGCATTATTAACACTTTACGTGCTTTCGTGTAAAATTTATTACGTTCACGTTGAAAAGAACAATTAAAAACACACTCATATAACTCCAAGACCATATTTTGGTTTTATAATAAAACTTGTTTTGCTTCATAATTTAGAAAAACAATGCAACGGTCGCATTTAAAATAAACTATTTAGCAATTTTATTTTGAAAATTAATCAAAATATAAAAATCTCAATTTTCTTATTAATTACATGTAGCCCCAGCTCTTTTGGATAAACTAATAACAATTTCAGGAGAACAATCTAAATTCACATATTTAACACTAATTTCCACAAATTACGTGGATATTTTTTTTTATAAAGGAATCATGAGGCCGTGCGTGAGCACGACCCATGATTCCCATCCCAGCCCCTTACCCGGGCTCAGCACACTAAGTGCTATACACCGGTCTAACATGCACCCCACCCGTAACAGACATGCAACCCACATACACACCAACCATGGACCCGCCGGATTTAACTTATTCAGAAAAATTTCCGACGAGCAGTGGACTTGAACCTACTGCCGTTGAGAGTCTAGTTTCAAAGCCTGGGACTTTAACCACTAGACCACCCGCTGGCCCACGTGGATATTAGATAAATACACAATAGGTAACAGATAAACAGGCAAACAATTTTTACTTTTTTTTTCTGCTGACTATGATCTGATACTTGTTATTTACTAAATGTGATTTACTACTCATTTATTTAACAAATATAGGAGTTGTTGATGTTGCTAATTATATTTGTTAAAATTAACTACAACGAATTTACTCTTTACAGTTTCGTAAAATTAGCAAAATACTTTTTATGTGTCGTCACCAAAAGTTGAGGCGGGGTAAAGGGATTCCGATTTAATGTACAGATTGGTTGCCTAAGACGGAAGTGCTTTCAATATGGCGAAGATCTTGAGTGCTTATCTGCATTGAAAAGTGTAACGGTCCAATATACAATCGAATTTGCGCCTTATATAACAGACGCGTGTGTGGCTTTTAGTAGCGGAGGCCCCTTACCACTAAAGATTGAGACAGGTGGAAACGATCCGGATGTACTATATATAGATTATTAAATTAAAATTTAAAATTTCTCCGAATGGTAAAAAACTAAAAACCGAAAATAACTGCGACCATTGTCGAAATTAGGATGGAACAAGAAAGACTTCCGCCCAGACACAAAGATCTGACAAAAAAATTAAAACCAATTTTACTACCTTCATTGTTATGAAAATGTTTACCAGTCATATTGATATAAAATTCTAAAAGTACACAACAGCTTAATCCGTACCTGATCGTAGAAGTCAGGCTTTTTAGTTTATTGATAAAATGATAGTAATGAAACGAAATCGTAGAAACTGCAACAACACAACACTTTTATGTGCAATAAGGCAAAATAATAGATACTCTCATTGCTAAAATAAAACTGGCAACTTTACAAAAACCAATAAAACAGTTGGTAGTCAAAAACCTGTTGCAGCATATTGAAAACAAGACAAGTAGCGTTTATTATTAGAGATGCGGCGAGCAGTACTTTTTCAAAATGCCGGATAACGGATATTCGGTATCCGGTTGCACAGCCGGATAGCCGGATACCGGATTATCCGGCATAGTTTTTACTTTCGAAGTAGTTTCAGCTTAAATGCAGTAAAATTTAAGTTTTAATCACAGAGCATAATATATACTTAAAAGTATGCAATGCACGAACCCTATGGTCTTATTCTTATGTTTTAGAGAGAGAGCACCGAGAGAAGGAAACTACTAAATGTACTATTTCAAGGATGTGCTGATTCGCTCTAATCTTGGTTTTCAGATGTTCGCAATTAAGATTGGAACGAAATTGATCGTAATTACAAAAATTTATAATTTTCAACAATGGTTAAAACTAAAACGTGTTCTGTCCTGATAGATCCGACAACATCAAGAAATCAACTGACGTAACCTAACATATATGGTTTTTATCGACATTTAAATAAAATATTGACGATTGAGGATCGAGTGCTTTTTATAGATTCACGTGTAATGCAAAATTGACACCTGCATATCATAGCAACAAGCGGTTCATGCATCTTCTTTATGTTATACACTGTGTCCATAAAGTAACCCCCCCCCCCCCCCCCAACTAACTTTTGAACGACTTTATATTTTTCTACAAAATTCGGTGTGCTGTAATGGGAAATTAAATACTATTTCTCATACTATATTAAAATTTTGTATCATCCAAAAAGGCGACTGGGCGCCATTTTGAATGTTTTTTTTAAATGGAAAAGAGAGTCGAGTGACACCTCATTGGAAAGGTCTTTTAGTTCTGCGTCTGATCCTAAAGTTTCAAAGAAAAATATTCAGCCATAACAAAATGACAATGTTAGAAGGTAAAGAAGTCTATTTAAAAAAACTAAGAATTAAAGCTTAAATTAATTAAATTAAGTGTTCGAAATGTTTACCATTCACTTCTTGGCACATAAAAGGTCGGTTATGAAATTCCTGCCTTACATTTTCATAAGTTTCTGGAGTGATAATTCTGCAAACTTCTGTAATGCATTGCTCCAGTTCTTCAATTGTTTCTGGACGGATTCTGTACACTTTCGATTTCAAATATTCCCATAGAATAAAATCTAAGAAAGTTAAATCTGGGGAGTGAGCCGGCTATTCTACAGGCCTAACAATCGATCGGGCAAAAAAATGTCCGTTGAGAAAGTCAGAACCAGGCCTATAATAATGAGGCGGCGCACCGTCTTGTTGGAACATAATGTTTTTAATATTATTTCCAGCCACCTGAGATATTTCTGGGAAAATTTAGTCCTGCAAATGAAAAAGTGGACTACTGGATAAGAAAATCAAAACAATTTTGAACTTAGTAAGACCATTGGTTTACAATCCGCCGTGTTGTTATGGCTCAATATTTTTCTTTGAAATTCTAGGATCAGACGCAGAATTAAAAGACCTTTGAAATGAGGTGTCACTTGACCCTGGATAAAAAAATGAAAACAATTTTGAATTGAGTGAGTCCATTTGTTTAAAATCCGCCATTTTGTTATGGCTGAATATTTTTCTTTGAAACTCTAGGATCAGACGCAGAATTAAAGACCTTTGAAATGAGGTGCCACTCGATCCCCCTTTTTATTAAAAAAAAATTCAAAATGGCGCCCAATCGCCATTCTGAATGATACAAAATTTTAATATGGTCTAAAAGATAGTATTTAATTTCCCATTAGAGCACACCAAATTTTGTAGAAAAATATCAAGTCGTTCAAAAGTTAGTTGGGGGAGGGGGTTACTTTATGGACACAGTGTATATTACTTTGTGGTTTTAACAAATAATACTTATTTATGTTGTTTGAAATCATTTCTAATTTTTAACTCGCACAAATTCTGATCTCAGTAATATAAATTTAGTAATTTTATGCAGATCTGCAAAATACTGGACTTATGGGGTTTTTCTCTCTTACTTTCAATTATTTTAGTCTATACTTCCAAATCAAATTACATGCATAATCTCTTTGTTTTTTTTTTATATTAAAGACTATTTACAATCTACTCTACATGGAGTATTAAGTAAATGTGATGACTTGATGGCTTGATAGGAGAACCCATCCATCGATGGTACTCCTGTAGTACTCCTTCCACTTAGGGTGCTGTTAGCAGATCACGAGGCCATCTTCTATTTAAGAGTCTTACGGGGTTTTTGCTCTCTAACTCTCAATTGTTTTAGTCTATACTTTCAAATCAAATTGCATGCATAATCTCTTTTACTTGAAGAAAAATCTCCGGCCGGATATTTCATATTATCCGGCCAAACCGAATATTCGGCGAAATGGCCGGATAGGCCGGATAACGGATAAAAACCGAATATCCGTTGCATCCCTATTTATTATGCCAATAAAGCGAACAAAGATTATAATAGTTGTAGCCCAACAAAGTATAGTAACATTATTACTTTCCTATACTTCTACTTGAAGTAGGAAAAGTTATGATTTCATGCAAATTTTCAAATTTCAGATTTTAACGGGAATACACGTTTTAGGGTCCCGAACCCAAAAAAGTGTTTTTAAAAAAAGTCTGTCTGGGTTAGTGTCTGAAACCGGAAAGGGAAAATTAGATATGTTTTTTACGAGTTTCTGACTTGAACGCCTGTTTACTCAAAAATTAGTTTAATTAGCGGATCAACATAACGTTTTATTTCGTAATAATCCCACGAGCGACACACGCCGCTAAACCTGGGAGAAAGTCGAACCTCGCGCATTAGTTTAGGGCGAGATAGAGCAAACGGTGCACTCCAAAAACCGAACATTTTAAACTAGAGTGCACCCAATTACAGAGCTACGAATTATAGCTGGAGCGATATGAAACGTGGGCGACCGAATGGAGTTGCGTGGCTTTTCTCAAGCTTGGCGGCGCGTACAGTACGTACTTTTATTCTTAAAGACTGCCGAATCTAAGCAAAATATCGGCGAAACTCACTACTTGTCAAGGCAGTGGAATGGCTAAATGTTTTAGGTATCCTGATCTTATAGTAACTATTAGGGTTAGAACAAGGTGATAGCAAATAATATAAAAATGGCATATTTCGAAGGAAATCTTAAAACACATGATATAAAACTAACTTCTTAACATAATGAATGAAGTTTTGAAAATGCAATACAAGAATGGCGTTACTTGTATGAAACTCTTAATTAAAATACTTAATTGCGCGTAAGTAATTTAAACCAGCAAGCAAATCCGAAAGTGATGGATGGTTAACAAGATTTGTAAGACATCGCATAAATACGCCTAATTGCCGATCTGAAGTTTGGAAACAACGGAAACGAAAAGTGTGGGTAAAACAATAAAACAAAAAGTCTCAAAGTTTTGGTTGCCAAAAATTGTTGACACAGTGGTTTAGCAGCAAGAACGAGGAGTTTTCGTGATCGGAATCCGAATGCGACCCTAGAGACGACACGCAGGAAACTCCAAAGTCGCAAATTTCAAGCAGAAGGAAGACGTTCGCCAAGGCTGCAGATCGCCACGGCAACCGGGTGCATTTCACATTTCACAGCGGGAAAGTTGGCCACTTACGGGATGTCCGGACACATGCTTTGATAACTGCCAGTGGCGGGCCTAAAGTTATGTTATCAGACTTTCGATCGAAATCTAATTTGAGATTTCTTAAAGAACTATTTTTTTAAATATTTGTACTTTTTCCGGTTAAACCGTAAGTGCTGCAATATTTTTAAATCCTCATCTCCAGTGCCATACTTTTGATGACGATGTTTTTTGAAACTCTTGCGTTTAGATTGTTGCAACATAATCAGTTTCTTTAAAGAATAGTTTATCCATCTATCTATATAATAATGGCACCGCGGCGTTCGGGTGCCTACGTGCGCGGCTGCTCTTTGCTTCAATAATTCCCTTCCGTCTGCGTTCACACTCCAGCGCGGTCATGGTGAGATACGCAGCGGCGCTTCAGCGCCGCTAGGCGGAATTAATGCAGCGGTATAAGTGCTGTGCCATTTTGGTTTTTTTAATTTTTAATGCTGATTTTAACACTCACAGTTTGAGGTTTGAATTGGATTAAATGTAATTACATTTGAAAAGGTATTTTAATATCGAAATTGATGCAACAGATAATATCTTTTGTATATTTTGAATTGTCTGAAAATCTGAACCTTTGCCATGTTTTGATATATTGACTTTAAAATTTCTTTCAAGTTCAAACTTCAATATTTTAATCGGACTGAAATGAATGACATTCAGATAAAAGTTTGAAAAACTAATTCGATGCAACAGAAAAAAAGCTTTTGCATGTTTGGATTTATTGACTTGAAATTTATTTCAAAGCTTAAACTTGAAGTTTAATATCGGACTAAAATTTATTACATTTGGATGCGAGTTTGAAAATCGATGCAGCAGACAAACTATTTTTTCGTGCTGGAAGTTACCGATTTAAAATGCAATTTAAAGCTCAAAGTTTAAGTTTTAAATAGGACTGGTCTCATAATTACATTTAAATAAAAATTTTGGTATCTAAAATTGATATAACAGGAGCATTTTTTTGTTTTTTTTTTGATTTATTGTCTTGGAGTTTTTGGTTGTCTAGTTTAAACTTGGAAGTTTTTATGGAAATTGGAAATTCTCTAGTTATTACATTTAAATACAGGTGTGAAAATGTAAACCGGTGCAGCAAAAAAATCTTTTGGCATGTTCGAATTTATTTACATGAAATTTAAGTTAAAGCTTAAAATTTAAGTTAAACATCGAGCTGAAATTCAACTACATTTGAATTGGAATTTGAAAGTCTAAATTCATGCAAAAACTACATTTACGATGTTTGCGTTTATTGACTTACAATCTATCTACATATTAAATCCAGATTTCTGGAGGGAGGCTCATGTTACAAGAACCCAGATATTTACGCGTCCATTAATTAAGGTGCATATTTCTTTCTACAGCAGACCGCTACAGTTTTTGTTACAGATAAGCAATTTGGAATTCTTTATTTATATTCAATAAATTATTATATTAAAATTTATAACAACGTTTCTGATATTTATCGGTAGGCTTTAGGTTTAACCGCCTCTGGGTTGAAATAAACATTTTTAAGTCGGTACTACGGTGTGGTTGTATAAAAATAAACATCCAAAATACAACGGAATTAGACTTTGTAATTACGGTGATTAATAAACATGACTGGGGATTTCTCCTGTCGTCGAACCAAAACAAACTAGAATTTAAATAAAATACGCGTTTTAAGTACAGCTGAGGATTTCTCCCATTGCTAAGGAAAAATAAATTCAAGAAAAAAAAGCGGTTTTACTACAGCTGGGGATTTTTCCCATTATTAAACGAAAATTAAATAAAATTCAGAAAAATACGCGGTTTAGGTACAGCTGGAAATATATCTCTATATTGCATAAAAATAACATAAAATTGTGCAAAATAAGCGGTTTCAGTACATTTGGGAATTTTCCTCGATACTAAACTAAAATAAAATAAAATTCAGAAACGTAAACGGTTTAGGTACAGCTACGGATTTCTCTCGTTGCTGCATAAAAATAAAATAAAATTTAGAAAATACGAAAAAATTAAATTAAATTAAGGAAAATAAACGATTTAAATACAGCTAGGAATTTCTCCCGTTACTAAACTCAAATAAAATAAAATTCAGAAAAATAAAAAAAAAATAAACGGTTTTAAGCACAGCTGAGGATTTCTTTTGTTGCTTAAAGAAAAGAAAATAAAGTTCCCAAAAATAAACGGTTTAACTACAGCTGGGAATTTCTCCCGTTGCTGAACGAAAATAAAATAAAATTTAGAAAAGTTTAAGGTTTAAGACTTTAAGTACAGCTGGAGATCGTTTCCGTCGTGATTTAAAAACAATTATGACTTATTAACAAAATATATTCGTCTTTATCTGTTACGTTAAGATAAAAAGAAACAAAAAACTCGGATGCCACTTAAAGAATACGATAAGTACGATAAGATTGGTTATAAAAAAATACATTCGAATTTTTATTTTAAAAATTTTGTAGATTTTTTCAGTAGTTTTCTTTTGTCAAACAGCTTAGTGGAACTCAAAGAAATAAATCCTATTTAAAATTTTAATTAAATGCGCATTTCAAAAAAGTATGGCTTTTCGTTTCCTTGCAAATATCTCACAAAATCTCTGACCCTGTTCAAGTAGTACGCTTCGACGAGGAAGTTAATAGTGGAAGTTAATAATGAACAGTACTAATTTTGGTGTTCTATATTACCTCAATATTATCGTACATCCAACTGGCACCCAAAAGCTATTATGGTTTTCAGCATGAGGTTCCAAAACGGTTCTTTAATTTTATCCAATTGCATCACAGTTAGAATTTTGATCTCTTTTCCTTATTTTTATATTTATTAGGTACGAAAAGTCATTTTAGCTGTACAGTCTTCGTTATACGTTGGCTTGTTAATTATATTTCTCTAATTGTAGTGGAAGTTCTCGCATAAAGAATTTTTCTGAACATTAAATAAAAGGGAAATATCTGATTTTGTTTAATTAACTTTTTGTGTCAACACAAGGTAACCTTAAACTGGCTGCACACGAATCCCTGGTTTGTTCAAGTATGTAAATTTACTTTTCAAATTAAACTGTTTCTATAGAAACCTTTATTATCGTTTGTGCTGTTAAGAAAAGGGCTCAATTATAATTTGATCTGAGAAAATCTTCTACAAACAACATTAAGCCGCAAACGCCCGAAATATATAAGACACGTCAAAAACAGTTAACTTCCCCCAAGTTTAAGGAAAAACTTTCATTTGTAGCGTCTCCGCTGCGAGCTGTGTTGACAGCATGTTGTTTGTACTTCATAGTTTCAAAAAAGATGACAAGCCAAAAACACATACTAAATTAAGCGACATTTACAAGCTACGGTGGAATTCGTGTTACGTTTAATTAAATCAGAACTTTAAATTATTTATATACTTGGGTGATCACACCATAAGTTAAGGGTAGTGTATAGTGTCACAAAACATGGCACTGAAAACACTAGCTGTGGAAGACAACACCTAAAAAATATAACACCGTTCTGCACAAGTAATTTAATACCACATACGTGTTTCGATAGCTAAGCTATCATCATCATCGGTGGTAAAGTGATTTACCGCACTGGTACGTGCTATTAAGTTACTTGTGTGGAAGGTGTTGCGTTTTTCAAGTCACTTTGAGAGTAGAATATTGAGACGAACCCAAATTAATTATTACAGGAAATTTAGATGGGGAAACGCCCCTTTTCATAGTTACAGTCTCTTAAAGTTTAGTTAATTAGTCAAATAATTTAAAAATTGTCGAATTTAAATTGCAAGAGATATGAAACAATGAGATATGGGTGATGTTTGCAAGTTTTCAAGCATTTCTGTTGTGTGTAAGACAAAGATTCGACAAAAACCAAAAAGTGTAGTGGTTTACCCTCTGAGGTTGGTGATAGTATTAGAAAAATTTCGACTTGTAATGAATATCAAATTTTACTCTCCCACACTTTAAGGATGGGGAAATTTGATATTCTTAATAGTTTACGAAATAAAAGTGGAGTATCACTCAAATAACTCGCCCTGTATTATTTACGAGGTTTCCCTTCCGTTGCCATCTACCAATTACAGTGATAATTATTCAGGTTTAGCTAAAAAATCTGCTCGTGTCTATGTCACCTTTTTAGGAATTTTATTAAACAATTATGTAGCTCTAAAATATGGAGCATGGCCTTAAATTAATTAAATACCGAAAGCAACCCAACGTGGCTTCTTAGATATTGCAGGAAGTCTTAGTATTGTCATTAAGTGGTAGTGCAGTGTAAAACCGGATATAAACCGCTTTAGAATGATAAGCTCAACTTTGAACATATATTTCAATAATAAGCTGCCAAAGTCTATTCTACAATAACATTCGAGTGGGCGCCTTTTGAGCCAACTTTTCACCTAAAGCCGTTTCCTGACAGTTGTGCTTTATTAATATTGTTTTGTGGTTTTATATAAAGTAAGGGTTCCCCCAAATTACACCTTTAAAGACACCACCATTTCTTCAAATTTCTCAGATAAATATTTTATATATTATATTTTATACTGAGCCTTAGAGAAGTGCATTGTTTTAGACCTTCATAAATATAGCATTTAAAAAATTAATTTCGATAGTTCAGAAATAACATAACTGGAGATTCTAATCATGAAAGTAATTTATATACAGGATGTATCATATCGCGTGTTAACTATGGGGATCTCGCTTATTTGAAGAGATACGGCGAATGTCGGCGATGGTTAAGTTAAAGGAAAAGTTGTGGAATTTTATGCCCATTAATAATCTGAAAAGAAATTAGAGCTATCTTGCTTAATTTCTGAACAAACTTAAAAAACCGAAATTTTGGATTTTGTGTTTTCGGCTATACCTCATTTGTCATTTATATTACGTATTTTTAGTTAAAGCATTATTATTCACGTTAAATCTAAATTTTTGATCAGATTTAGTATAACTGTTACCATTGCTCATTTTCGACTGTCAACTTTTTTTTCTTATGGTCGGCATTTTAAATTTTTTTATGTTTGAGTAGAGTTTTTAATTCTGATTTCAACGATGTGTCACACTTTGCATTTTGTTTACGTTTTGAGCATTGTACTACAGAAAATAGAAATTTCATGAGAGTGCCATGGAAAAACCACGTAATTTAATTTATTTTGAAAAAATTCTAGTAAGCCATGAACTGATGGAAGTAAAACAAAACACTACTTTTATTTACTTTGGTACGCGAAAATTTAAGGAAACTTTGTTTTGGGCGTAGGCAGCAGGTTGAGTTATATTTTACAAGAACAAATTGAGCCGGCGGGTGGTCTAGTGGTTAAAGTCCCAGGCTTTGAAACTAGACTCCCAATGGCAGTCGGTTCGATTACACTGCTCGTCGGTAATTTTTCTGAACAAGTTAAATCCGACGGGTCCATGGATGGTGTATGTAGGTGTGTATGTTGGGTTCCATGTCTGTCAGGGGTGGGGTGCATGTTAGACCGGTGAAAGAGCGCAAGTCCGCTGAGCCCGGTTAAGGGGGTGGGATGGGAATCATGGGTCGTGCTCACGCACGGCTTCATGATTCTTTAAAAAAAAAAACAAGAACGACACAGTTACTAACCCATAGATTAGAGAGTTTATTTTATACAAGCTTCTGAGCATGTTTTACAAAGGTGTCAAGTGTTTTGAACATTTATTTAATAATTTATTGTTTGAATTAGTGCAGTTCTAGTGTTATATGTTGTATTTATTTAACCTGTTATTCAAATTTGTTATGTCAGTTGCAAACATAAACACTGCAAGTAACATTTTCAGTAAATTGTGTATGTAAGAAAATTTGTCATTCATTTGTTTTTATAAAAAATTACATAACCTGCTGCTTACGCTCAAAACAAAGTTTCCTGAAACTTTCGCGTACCTAATGTATCTAAACGCCCTAGTAAATAAAAGCAGTGTTTTGTTTTACTTCTATCAGTTCATGCTCTACTAGATATTTTTTTAAATAAATTAAATGACGTCGTCTTTCCATGGAACTCTTATGAAATTTTTATTTTCTGTATAAAAATGTTCAAACCTTAAACAAAATGCAAAGTGTGACACATCGTTGAAATCAGAATTAAAAACTCTATTTAAGTACGAAAAAATTTGAAATGCCGACCATAAGAAAAAAAAAGTTGACAATCGAAAATGAGCAATGGTAGCAGTCACACCAAATCTGATAAAAAATTTATTTTTAGCATAAAAAAGTGTCGTAATAATGCGTTAATTAGAAATGTAAAAAAAATAAATGATAAATGAGTTATAGTCGAAAACAAAAAATCCTAAATTTCAGTTTTTTACAGTTTTTTCAGAAACTAAGCAAGATAGGTCTAATATCTTTTTAGATTATTAATGGGCATAAAATTCCACAACTTGTCTCTAATTTAACCATCGTCGTATCTCTTCAAATAAGCGAGATTCCCATAGTTAACACGCAATTTGATACATCCTGTATATACTGCTATAAATGTAAATTTTTAAATAATTAAGAACTTTAATTATAATAATTATAAATTTTATATATTAGAAAAGCCCCACATTGGCTAGCCATAAATCCTATGTATATAAATTAATTTTGATGTTGTGTACTTTAATTTTTAATTTATAATTAATAATTGTAATTATTATCTGAAAAATAATTAAATTCAAATACCAAATTTTCAAATTCACAAGCACATAGACTTTTCTATGAAACATGAGACTCTATATTTTTTTATAATAAAATAATCGACATAAAACAACCTAATTATCTTAATCTCAGGGAAATTAATAACGTGATTAACTATCGTGGCTTCAAAATTTTACGATATTTAAAACCTCATACCAATTTATTTTTAACATTAAAAAAATTCTGCAATAAATTATTTCTAAGGCACATAAAATTAAATTCTGAATTTACCTTATATTACAAAATTTTCAAATGAAATTCTCCAGTCCGGTCCTGTTATCTATAGGATGTCTAATTCGCGGACCCCAAATTTTGCTTCCTCTGAAGAAAGCGTGTAATCACTCTTGTGACTACGTTGTACAAACTACGCTTCCCAACACCATTATCTTCTGTCTTCTAGTATCAAGTAAGTTCAATTTCAATCATTTTCACTTTTAATTAATGTATAATTCTTGTATGTCCATTAATAATTTGTTATAGTAATAATTCGTAGTTTAATCACTTTAATTTGGTAAATATTTACCACGTTTAAATATTTTTTTCGTAGATCCAAGATTTCCATACGAAGATCGATTTATTGATCGATTACACGGAATAATTAAGCATCAGCATGTCTATTCTGATTTGCTTCCATTGAATTCCCAAACAAATTTCTTAAATATTTGAATCCGTCAAATTCAAATTTACTTTGAGTCTCATTTCTCAGGTCAATGACCTGCTTCCCAATTTTTATATTTTCAAATAACTTTTTAATTAATCGTCGAAACTTACTGAAATCACTTTAAACAATAAAACACTTATTTGTTTTCACTTTGACATACTTTTAAACAATTAACTACTCAAATTTTAAACAATTAATTACATTCAATTAGGAACTGCATACAACAACGTCATACGCTCTGAAGTTCGTAAATCGAAAAGAACAATTATTCGCAAATAACAAATTTGCCAGAATTCCAAAAACCCGCTTCTCCCATCAGAATACAGAATTTAATATGAGGCATACAATTAACCAATGAGGTAAGAGAAAACAGAAAATCGATAATCTAATGCTTGAAAGTAGCTTCAAATCAATTGACTTATTAATAAATCTATAAAATTTTGAATTAAAAATTCTAAACATCAACAAATTAATAACTTACTAGGCTAATAGACAAATTACTTCCTAAGCTTCAAATTAATTACTTAGATCAAATTAATTTTACATAATAAAATTATTTGCAAAACTTTCAATTGACATTTTAAATTAAGATGAGGTCCTTGACCTATTTTAGTACCGTTTTACGTAAATTATTTCCGTCTAGACCTTTTTTTCAACCTTGACCTATTTTACTATAAAATCAATACTTTTACAACACATTCTGATATTATACAAGCACTACCAAAATTTTATGTACACCTTGTGTCACAATTAAATAATCAAATAAGTTATTTTAACAGTTTTCATAACAGAAACACTTGTAATTGATTAAATACATTAAATTAACATTAAATGTGATCTTGTCACGTGATATAATTAATATTCTAATATTTATTTCAGGAATAATATTCTGGAAAATTTAATGCTACAATTTAATTAGCATTATGAAAATGACAAAACAATGCCACACAGCTCATCAAATTATTATAGGCTTTAATTTTGAAAATTAAGAACCCATATGAACCACGAAGACCTACACCTACAATCATGAAAAATCGATATCCTTTAATTAAATAGGAAAATAAATAAATAGACTTAAAATACACAGCAATATATATATATACCGTCTGTCTATAAAGCAACCCCCCCTACCTAACTTTTTAACGCCTTGATATTTTACCACAGTATTTGGTGTGCTTTAATGCGACTGGGCGCCATTTTGAATTTCTTTTTTCAATAGAAAGTGGGGTCGAGTAACACCTCATTTGAAAGGTCTTTTAATTCTGCGTCTGATCCTAAAGTTTCAAAGAAAAATATTCAGCCATAACAAAATGGCGGAATTTGAACAAATGGACTCACTCAATTCAAAATTGTTTTGATTTTTTTATCCAGGGTCGAGTGATACCTCATTTGAAAGGTCTTTTAGTTCTGCGTCTGATCCTAGAGTTTCAAAGAAAAATATTAAACCATAACAAAATGGCGGATTTTAAACAAATGGACTCACTCAATTCAAAATTGTTTTGATGTTTTTATCCAGGGTCGAGTCACACCTCATTTGAAAGGTCTTTTAGTTCTGCGTCTGATCCTAGAGTTTCAAAGAAAAATATTTAGCCATAACAAAATGACAAACGTTTGAAGTAAAGAAGTCTATTAAAAAAAACTAAGAATTAAAGCAAAAACAAATGAAATTAAGTGTTCGAAATGTTCACCATTTACTTCTTGGCACATAAAAAGTCGGTTATGACATTCCTGCCTTACATTTTCATAAGTTTCTGGAGTGACATTTCTGTAAAAAACGCATTACAGAAGTTTGCAGAAATATCACTCCAGAATCTTATGAAAATGTAAGGCAGGAATGTCATAACCGACTTTTTATGTGCCAAGAAGTGAATGGTGAACATTTTTTTTTTTTTTTTTTGAAAGAATCATGAAGCCGTGCGTGAGCACGACCCCATGATTCCTATCCCACCCCCTTACCCGGGCTCAGCGGACTTGCGCTCTTTCACCGGTCTAACATGCACCCCACCCCTGAAGACATGCAACCCAACATACACACCTACATGCACCATCCATGGACCCGTCGGATTTAACTTGTTCAGAAAAATTACCGCCGAGCAGTGGGTTCGAACCAACTGCCATTGAGAGTCTAGTTTCAAAGCCTGGGACTTTAACCACTAGACCACCCGCCGGCCCTAATGGTGAACATTTCGAACACTTAATTTCATTTGTTTTTGCTTTAATTCTTAGTTTTTTTTTAATATACTTCTTTACTTCAAACGTTTGTCATTTTGTTATGGCTAAATATTTTTCTTTGAAACTCGAGGATCAGACGCAGAACTGAAAGACCTATCAAATGAGGTGCCACTCGACCCCCCTTTCTATTTAAAAAAAAATTTCAAAATGGCGCCCAGCTGCCATTTTGAATGATACATTATTTAATTATGAGCTAAAAAATAGTATTTAATTTCCCATTAAAGCACACCAAATTTTGTAGTGAAATATTAAGTCGTTCAAAAGTTAGTTAGGGGAGGGGTTACTTTATGGACACAGTGTATATGGAATTAACTATTGATGTTACCCATTCTTTTGGAACCGCTTTTTTCCTCCAGCACGCATTGTATAGTTCCAGTAATCTGTTTTAATTTTGTAGAAGCATATTTCAGTTTGGCTGTCTCCAGCTCTTCCATTTCTATTCTATCCACTGTACTTTCATTCCGCCATTCTTCTTTTTGTTCCTCGTCTGTTGTAGTCCAGAGTTCTTTATAGTGATGGATCCATTCTTTTGTTTGTATCGCTTGGATATCTGCAATATTCTTCTCTTCTTTATTTACATGTTTTATTAGTTTGTATATATTTCCTTCGTTTTGGTATAATTGATGTTCTAATCCTGCTATATATCTATTCCATTTCTGTCTGTGAGCTTGTCTTACTAGATTTAATCTCCTGCCGTGAAGGTTTTTTCTAATTGAGGGTTCTTGTAATGGATGTGTTTTGTAGCAGGTCTGAGTTGCCTTTTCTCCTGTTTGTTTATTTTTCTTTAACCATCTGGTCACAAGTGCTATATGTGCAACTAACAAGTAGTGATCTGAGCTTACATCGCTCCCTCTGTACATTCTTGTGTCTCTTACCAATTCGGACGTCTTTTTGTTTGTTATTATATAGTCATTTATAGCCCTATATCCTCTAGCACTCCAGGTATACAGGGTGTCTCAGACATGACTCCCCAGGCCTATAACTTTGTTATTTTTAAAAATAACTATAATAAACTATATATATTCGTAAATGGGAGCAAATTCTCTATAAGATGGAGAAAAAAATTTTAGAAAATCTGTACTCATATTATGGCAGCGATATTCAACTTTTTTTTTTCAAATTGCACACTATGCTTTTTTTCGGTCATTCTGATAGTACTCTTTATTCTCTTTACAACCATGTAAACCAATATGGGTCTTACATAAGGAAATTCTCGAAAAAAATACGATTGAAAGTTGAAGTCTAGGTTTGCCATGGAAACAACTGATTTTTGTAATTTGTACTCGTACTGTATGTATGTATTTCCTTATGTCTATGAAATGTATTATTGATTCGTAGGTCCTCGAAGGTTCAGAAGTCTCTCAATGTTTTCCCGTTTTCATTAATCGTGTATCTCCATGCTTTTCGACTACTCCTTTTATTGTCCTGTTACCTACTCTGGCATTTAAATTTTAAATTATGAAAAACATGTCAATGCATTGTTTTACTGTAATCTATAGGCAACCAACTGTACAGAAAATAATAGAGAGAGAAAGGTTATTCCTCATAGTGTGAGGTTATGTTCAATGAGTATGTTTATGAAAAAACGCAAAATTATTTGAATTTCAAAATTTTTTTTAATAAAAATATTATTTTAAAAACATAAAATATCAACAATACACAAATTTTATGCTAAATTCAAAAAATCAAAACTAATTGCTAATAATTTGACATTAAACAATTTCATTACTGTTTCCACAGTCTGCTGTGGAAACTTTTCAAAAATTGAAGCTTTGAAATATAGTGTATAGCTGGTTGCCTACAGATTGCAGTAAAACAATGCATTGACATGTTTTTTAAAAGTATACATAGCTGGTATGTATACAAAAAAACAAAACTCACTGTATATGAAATGTGTATCATTTTAGGTAGATGTGACTTGTAGCATTGTTAAAAAACATAATTAGTTGCTAGAAATTATTCTTTTTTGTCTTTTCTATTTCACGGCAACAAAATTAACAGCAATCATTACTACTTACTCCTGCTTGTTTTAGAAATTTGCTCAAATTTCCAACTGTTGCAAAATACTTACGTAAAATATTTTTATTGATTTTGCAATTTAAACTTCAGAGAAGATTCTTGCTAGTGAATTATCGTGAAAACTATTTGAGAAAATTCGGGCAATATTTGTTCTGTCGTCGTTCATCATTTTGCTAATCTTCACCGTTCGCTTCACGTTCCCTACCGTACGCCCATTCAGATCCGTTTACTCCATCAGCTGTTCTAAACGTCCTTTTCCCATTTATATCTTCTGCCCCGGTAATTCAGATATTTAGAAGATTTAAGCGATTGTTTTTATTGCGTACCTGCGTTCCGAAAAAAAGAAAATTTATTTTAGCTTATAAAACAATTAGGTTTCCCAGGTCTGCACAACGTTTTCATGCGTACCTTAATTTGTAAGGATTTGTCTTAAAAGAACTTCGTCGAACTTTTCAAAGAGATTTATTTTTAGAAAAATAGCTAATTTAATTTCTTGTCTCCTTCAGGTTATGCACTTCTCAATTGCTTAATCAAAGTAACTAATAAAAAAAAAAGCTGAAACGTTAACTTCGAGTGTACTTTCCCATACTAGTTATTAATACTTACCAGATTTGCAAAAGTGTAATTTTTAATAATTATTACGTTGTACATTTCACCGACTATTAGATTTCTCTTCTCTCATTTTACCGCATGTTAGATTTCTAAGAAAACAATTTGTATAGGCAACCCTACGATGTCGCATACCGTATAAGAATAGTAAGAACGGAACCGAATGAGAAATATATTTCTTAACTGAGATTAATAGATAGGCGTAGTTAAACAAGCAATGTGTATGTTAAAAATGTTCGGCATAAAAGTACCTTTCTTTTAGACATAACTCGTATATCGGGCAGTAAACCAACAGCAAAAAAGACTTCGCTGAATGAACGCATTTGCTCCTACTTCATATAGCGAGGAAGCAGAACATGAGATAATTACATTTTCCTGAAAATAAGTCGCTTAATTGAGATAACAAAAAATATGTTGAACAAATGCTGTGCGATTGGTTTACAGGAACGATCGTTTAACAGTGTAACGCAGTTTACGTGTTTACATCGGACGCTTTATTCACTTAAAGCTCATCCCAATTGATCAGCCAACTGAACTACATTCCGTCAATTATATTCCGATCAATTGACCCTTTACCATAATTCTCGGCTTTGCAAGCAGTGCGGACTTTTGAAATTAATATAAAGAGACGGGTTCATCTTTTACGAATACATTATAACATGTTCAATAATTTAACGTTTTAATTAAACACGTAGCTATTTAAAATTGCTTCAAGCTTAAATGATTTATGCAGTTGTAAATCCTTTCTAACTTATTTAAATAGTTAACTCACGTCCAATTTGATGTATCATTTATCTTTGCAACGTTTTGTTTCTCTGTAAATATTTTGTCATAGAATAGAAACTTACCCTAATCTAGTTAAATAAATTATGTGTTCTGCGGGATGGCAGATCCTGAGCGGATCCTGTGACAGATTAATGAATTTGTGCGGTCGCGCACAGAATTCCTACAAGAGTAGATTTACTTAACTTTAGTTCTTTTACCGCAGACAGCAGATCAAAAACAGGATGCAAGGTCAGACTGGGATAGTTCAGTTATCAAGCTTTGATATACAGGTTGATGGTAAATTCAGGGTCAGTTGATTTACTCATTTATTATTGGCGATGGGAAAAAATTTATAAGCAAAAGTTATACAGTTCATGATGACGAGTATTTTTGACATACAAAACAAAATGACCGACTTCCGGTTTAAGCGGAAGCGACTATATTTTTATTTTTTTAAAAGGAACTCCCTGTATTTTTTAAGCTAGTTTTGATAGTGGGATAAATTCTGTTTGAAAAACTATAATGCAACTGTAGGCCTAAAGCTAATAGTACGTAAGGTACTTTGATCTAAAGCAACGTATGTAACCAATGGTAATAATTGTAAATTGGGTGATTTTAGGAGGCCGTTGTAAGAAAATGATAAATATAATAAACAAACGTGCAATTCATCTCAATTGGACATCAGTTGTTTATTATATTTTGATAATCTCTAAACAAAAAATCCATAGATGGTAGGTCAGGTGACCTAGGTTGACAGCTAAAAGCGTCTCGATTGTCAAATTTAAAACAAATATGTTTTAGTATACCCACAAACTTTGTTGTGACAGATGTTACACGTTTGTTTATCGCTTTTATCATTTTCTGAACTACAGCTTCCTACGATTAATTTTATATTCATTGGTTACACATACGTTGCGTTGAATCAAAATATCTACTTGTTATTAACTTTAGGCCTACGGTTGTACTATAGTATATTAAATAGAATTGAATTAGCCTAAAAAATAAAAAATGTTGCATTCAAAACAAAAATATAGTCGCTTCCGCTTAAACCGGAAATCGGCCATTTTGTTTTGTATGCCCAAAATACTCGCCACCGTAAACTGAATAACTTTTACTTGTACATTTTTTTTCTAGCGCCAATAATAAACGAGCAAATCCTGAATTTATAATCAACCTGTATATCAAATATGGGATTCTGTTATTATTTTAACTGCTGTATAAGCATTAAGCAACCTTCCAAGATCGATAGTTAATACAAATTCAAAAGTTTCGTGTATCCGACAAGATTCAACAGCCATCATCTCAACACCTACTTAGGTATGTTGCGAGTTGCAGTTCTAGTGCATATTCTAATAATTCTGCATCACTTGGTTTTCTGATTACCATTTGCATTACGCCTCAGTGAGTACTCGCTTGTGTGATGTCTACGCTTTAGTGACGTTTGTTAAATAAGATAAAACAAGAATCGACAGGCAAATGGGAAGAGAGCCACGTACCGACAGTATTTAATTCTCCCTTTGGAAATTCATATTTTTGAAAAGTCTCGACATTTTTAGAACTTTTTATTTTTTAGGGTAGAGGTTGAGAGTATTTTAAAAAAGTTTTTCTAGTGATTTTAATTCGTTTTATATTTGCGGTTGGGAGTGTACTAAAGAGTTATTTAAGAAAGTTTTGTTTTAAGAAGGAATTAGAACGTAAGTTTTAAGAAATTTAAATTTTTTAATTATTGAGAAGAAACGTAACATTTTTAGAAATATCTATCTTGGGATATGGTTTCGGGCTGTTATTTTTAAAAAGAGCAATGTTTTAGATGCTTGTGAAATGTTCATTGCTTGGGGGTAGAGGAGACAATATTATTTAAAAAGGTGACATTTTTTGTTTTTGTAGTTGAGAACACATGATTAAAATTTGAAGTGTTTTCTTTCTCACAATTGTATGGCAAGCCGTATTAATTTTTAATAAGGTTGTAAAATTAGTATAACAAAACATTTATAATATGTGCTTCTTATTTTAGATATCACGAATATATTTATTAAACATGCATATTATGACTGTGATATTGAATAAAAGCGTTACAGATATTATAGTGAAATTGAACTATATTTTAAATACGTGGTATGCATTTTTAATATGACTGTGATATTAAAAAGAGTGGGGTCGCTAAATTTGCCATGTATTTTCGTGTAGAAAACGGGACAGGTCGAAGGTTTCGCTGTTCACAAAACTTAAATTTCAGAAACACATTAATGAACGCAAATTAACATAATTCTTCCTAGCAATTTTATAGAACAACAAATATTTGTTAATTTTACCAAACCAACTTTGTTTTGTTGCAGCACAGAGTCAGAAGCAAGCTTAACAAAGTTTAGTAGATGAACAGGTCATTCTATTTTTTTATCGGGTTTGTACAAACATCTAAAATCTAGATGAATGTCTCGAGAACTCAAAATCCAAAGCGTTTGGCGGGTTTTAGAGGAAGTATTCCAAACGAACTATGATTACTCAATTATTAAAGTTTTCAATTCCTCACAGGTGGTTTCTTCGAAGTTTTTACAAATGAACTTTGATATTTCCAATGGTCGAGTTTGCACCAGAGTATGAGGGCTTTTGACACCACGATTACCGGTAGTAGCATGATGAAAACACCAATGGTTTGTACCATTTTCCCACAAAATAACGACAATATGCATTTAACCAAACAAGGACACAGTTACGATGAAGCCATCTATTGGCCGATAGCTAAATGTTTTATTTGGTGGCTTAATCCCTTTTGTCTGACCCTAAATACGTATTAATTGCGAATTTTTGGAATTGTGACGTGCACTTTTTTTGCCCCTGAGTCTTTACATGTATTATATTTGATTTTTTAAATTGTGCTTTTTCATTAAAATTTCGGAATAAAATTTTCCAGGATTACAATACTTTTCTTAAACGAAATTTGTGAATGTAGTAATATCAGAATTATAAAACAGAATAAGGTTTAAAGTATTCTGAGTGTACTTGAATAATATAAAGCCAACATAAAACTGCACTGCACTCTGCAATTGAATCAAATACAGCGCGGAATTTTATAGTTACATGAAGCATTTTAAGAGTGCTTACATTGCGTACAAAATATTTTCTATAAGGGCCTAGCAGCGGCGTTTTTATTTCAGAACCGTAAATCTCGACAAGTTATTTGATTTAAAATATCTTGTTTGACCGGACGTATTGTTTCTATATTTTATTGTGATACTTTCCGGTCCTTTTGATCTTTGACTTTTTTCTTTTTCCTTTTGGTTTTTCAAATTCCTTTCTGAGAGGGCCGCCCTTAGCGGAACGAAAGGTTTATTACATTTAATCTCTAAAAATGAAAATATTATTCTCAAACCCTGCATGGGGTTCTAAAAAATAATTGTATGGTTTAAAAAATATGTTAAGTTGATATGAAGCAGTAAAATTACAAGAAAAGGTTTTCTTTTGTTCGATAATAATTTTAACTGAATGGTACGTATCAAGAAAACCAGTGCTGCAAAAACTTTGTTTATTCATTTTCATTTGACGCTTTTCAAATTTTTAAAATGGTGGCCATATGAGTATGGCGTAAAGCATAGATCATGTTTATAAATAACATCAGATGTAGGTACTAAACTGCGGTCGCGGGTTGGATACGGTCCAGTTATGGGGACGGTGTTGACCAACTACCCCTTTATTTTAAAATTACTAAAGCTTTTTCTTGTTGTACTTGAAAATAAATTAAAAGCCGTTCTTTAAAAATATGAAAATAATTGGAAGTGATTATCATTAAATTAAATTAATTTTAAATTAAGAGTTAAAAATTAAACCATGAAATACTGTAGGTATTGTGTTTGTAAAAGTTCAACATGACATAACAAGTTATCGTTTGAAAGACATCTGACCATCATCGTTGTTGTACTTTACAAAGTATTCGGTAAGACAAGATATAGGCATTTTGGTGTATGAGAAGGGTTACAGTACATTAAAAGAAGTATTGATTGTGAGAAGCTGACGTTGATCGACTGAGATGTTCGTCGACTATGGAGGGAAATTCTCTCGCTATTGAGTTTTCCAAGCGTATGTCGATAGAGTATTGAAGGCAAACATTTTTAGTGTTGTTGCAAAACTTCAGTCGTAACCAGCGAATTGCATTAGCTTGGAAGCACGTTTCACTTCTTTATCTGAGCGAATTTCTGATTTTACCACTGAATCGAAACTTTTCAAACGCTTAATCAAAATATTTAATAGAAATCAGTGGAGATCATATTTGTAGCGTTGAATGGTTATTTCTGTCTTGAAACTTCCATGCTTAGTTACCTGTTAAATTTTTACCTTCCTCGCTGTATGAAGTCTAGCTATAGAGGAAGGTATTGTGATCGTCAGGTTGGATTTGAAGCAAATGCATTCATTCAGCGAAGTTTTTTTTGGTTTGAGCTTACTGACCGACATTATACCTAAAATACAGGTGTTCTTATGGCAAACATTTTCACCTAAACATTTTGACTAATAAGCAGGTTTTAGGGCCTTGGGAGGTTGATAAAGCGGACCCTGCAGAGGCGTCTGTGCGTCTGTATACACTTTACAGCCCAGACACCTTAACGCAGAGAACTCAAATTTGGCACAAGGATTTGTAATTCCATTGGAATGAAACGGCAACAAAATAAGGTTGGTCCGCCGAAAAAATGCGGGGGATGGTGCTCTACTTTAATATATACGCACTCGAAAAACAATCATAGATTCGTATTCTACGCATGTCTAATAGCCGATCTGCGCAAACGTGATCTTCCTATCACCCTCCACTGCTCCTCACCATCGGTTTTTTTGGTTTTGCCCTCCCCTCATAGTTTTTATTAAAAAAACACAGAAGAATACATAATTGTATATGAAATATATGTATATAGTCTAGTGCGCCTCTCTCCAGTTTTGTTATCCTAACGACGGCTGCCTATAGCGGTTGCCCGGCAGATTTTTTTCGTGTTTCTGAAGTGCTACACAATTACTTAAAGTCGATATCATCGCTGTCAAGCTATTCTTTTTGGCGCAAAATTTGTTTTTCTACCCACACCCACGCAGAGCTAAATTACTCCTCAATTGAAACAGAACTGCTGGTTTAATAAGAAGTCTTGAAAGGTGAATATCAACATTTCTTATGACTAACAATACTTCCTCTATACATACAAAATAACTTTGCTGATAATTGATTATGAATTAAAACAAACTTAAGGTAATTGTAAACTTGCTTCTTCCTTAATTTTATAACCGCACAAATTACAAGCTACTAGTTTAGCAATTTTACTATTTTATCTTGTTTTGTTTCAGGTAAGTTGAAACTACCATATTTATGCTGCGGCGGTTAATGAGTTCTGGCAAATTGGGTAAGTTTGATAGTTCCTATGCGATGTATGCTGATGTACACAACTACGTATAAGTAGCTGTATCGGAGTAAAATAAAAGTTTGAAGAAACGAATTTCGTCGTTGATAACAAAAATTTCCCTATTTTGAAATTTTACGAATTTTTAATTTTTATCAAAAATATCAAAATGTTAAATATTCCAAAATATACAAATCTGGAATATTCTAGCTTAATGTACAACGTATCTATACCTTAATCTTTGTTTACAGAACATTTCGTTTTACGATATCATCAGTAGCAAATTTTAGCTAACCTAACGTAATCACCGTAGCCATCTTGTTTTATTAGCCCGCTTTATTACACTACCATGCCCTATCTAATAAGCTGACCTTATTATATGTTTGAGTACCTACCTATTTAACAAACTTTGCTGGTAGAATGCGTTTTAGTTTAAATGTGGGGTTGATTCAACATAAAGCTGGGTAATGGGTTGCCTTATTACGATTAAGGTTTAATATTTTGAAATTATTTGTTAATTTTAGAACAAAAAATTTTCGTACTGCTTTTAAATCTGTAGCAATAATAAAATGACTAAGAATGTTTTTCAATTTCTTAGTTAAGAATATCAACTACTTAAAAAGTCTTAAAACCGATCTATTGAAGTTTAATGTATACTAGCGGAACCCGTGGTTGCCGCCCACGCTTTTTTGGTAACTGTTTTTAGCATGTAATAAATAAGCTGTGTTAAATTGCAAGACATGTACCGAATGCATCCCGCAGTATTGCATATTCTCAAATACGCAAAGTCAGCGATTGAACTGAACTTACGTAACAATGTGAATGTTTGTTATTTTGTAGTAAAATCCCTACCCAGCATGACCGATGTACCCACTTTTCCTTCAAATGGGCCCCGTTTATTAGCATTTTCAATTTTTTTATTATAAACTCTTCTAGCTGTAGAAATGAATGTCTAGATTGATTCCTAATAATGGCGATTGTGTACGGGTAGTTTGCTTAGGTAAGGTTAGTGTTATCTGAAATTTTGTGTTTTTGAACTGTAAATGTCAACCATGATAATGATAAAATAATTGTAGGCTATTAAATCAACATTTCCAGATATATTTTCTTTTGAAATCTCAGCTGCAGTGCAATTTCTAAAACTGATTTGAGTTTTTTATGATTATCTTGGCACACGGCATCGTTTGCATGATCTGACCCGCATTTATTTTTATACTGATCTGTCCCTGATCCCGCCGTCAGTAAAAGTTTAGCTCGATGGAAGGGATCCGTAAATCCAACATGTGTGAGTCTGATATGGGATTTCTAGCTATCGATAGATTATGTCCCAATCATATACACAAAGCGTTAAGTTTTACCTACCTTTATCGAACTGTAGCGAACCGCTGTACCAACCAATAAACGCCTTATGTGATAGACGTGTAAATATGTGGCTTTTAGTAGCAGGGGTCTCTCATCACTAAAAGTTGAGACAGGTAAAAGAGATCACAATTAAAATTCGAAATTCCCAGCTCAAAACCGTCAACAGTTATAATATAAGAAAAGCTGCTTCTTAGAAGTCATCTTTAATCGCCTGTACCTTTTTAGGATAGCATTCTTGGTCTGAGGTTCAATTCTCTGACGCAGCAATGCAGCAATAAAAATCTATGCTACAATCCGCCACTTACGTTCCCCAAACCGGTTTAGACAGTCCTAATGCCCGAAGCCTTCTCTAGTATTTAGTTGTTCGGATTCGACGTTAAACTTTAGGTCCCCAGTACTCTACTTGAGCTCTAAGGGAGAATACCTGGCAGGGAAGAGTGTGGGAGCTCAACTGTGATACGTAAAGGATGATTGCGATTTATGGAAATATGCTTATAGTACCTTTTCGTCTTATTTTTAAACGTACATTATAATCCATTGCTAAGGGACTGTAAATTCCAATACAACAATACAAAAATTGCTTTGTGTCAGGTGTGGGGATCTAACCCACGCTCCCTTTAGGGAACCAGAGCTTAAATCTGGCGCCTTAGACCGATCAGCCTATATGACATACTTATTTAACGTTCTATTCCCCAAATAAAAACTATTAAATTTTCACACTATTGCCCGATATTTTGAAATAGGTACCGTGTAAATTCCATTACAGGCAGCCATTCATACATTTTTCTGGAGTATATTATTAAAATTTATATCAGTACAATAACATCACTATTTTTGTTAAGGAATTAAGTATACTATTTAATTTTCATAACTATTGTAAGCAAATTACTGAAATCTAAAATAGAATAAAATTTCGTTTTAACTTTTATATACATTGTGTAAAATAATGTAAAGAATTTTGTAAAAGGGTACCTAAAAGTGTTGCAGTTGAATCACTATTCTTGCACATTTGTAAGTTATTGGCGTATTTTTTTTATATGGTAGTTACAGGAAGAAAAAATGACTTCGTGTCAGGTGTGGGGTTCGAACCCACGCTACCTTTAGGGAACCAGAGCTTAAATCTGGCGCATTAGACCGCTTGGCCAACCTGACATGCTTATTTAACGCTCTATTACCCAGATAAAAAATATTAAAATTTTACAATATTGCACAGTATTTTGAAATACTTTTTTAATTCCAACACAGGCAACTATTCATACATTTTTCTACAGTATATTAATAACATTTATATCAGTACATTTTTAATCTTTCACCTCTTATACCCGAAGGTGTCGAGGACTTTCACTTCGGGTAGGCTCTTCGCTTGTGTAATAGGAGGTAGTGGGGCCTTTTGGCCTTTAAATCGCCACGCCCCTGAAGCTTATGCCACCTTTCACGCACATTCATTCAATGTCATTCACAAACGTGTTCAGTACATATAATTAACAAATATTTTTTCAATAAGCATACTACTTAATTTTCATAATTATCCTAAGCAAATACTGAAATTTAAAACAGAATAAAATTTAGCTTTAGCTTCTATATTGCTGTGATATAATGACCATACTGGTGATTTATTTATAAAAGATTGATTTCAAAGTATGAAATAGATATTTCAAAGTATTTGTTTAACTACTATGGCTCGATGAAAATCTCATGGATTCTCCAATTTAAGTTAAATTTTTGAATTGAATAAACTTACTTTAAAGTTTTAAAGTAGGTAGTTATAAAAATATGATACGGTAAAGAAACATGTATAATTTTAAAATAATACAATTCAAGTATGTAAATGTTTTTAAAAGAATACAATTAAATAATACAATGAATAAGTTGACAAAGCTTTAAGAAACAGTAAATCAAAACGTGATAAATGAAGTGAACATTAAGTGTTAAATATGAAGAACTATGGAAGTGGCTGTAAAGACGTTCACAATAACGAGTTAATAATTGAATAAGCGTTTTTCGTTACATGTTTTTAAAATTGAAAAATTTTCTATGTTATAAATTTATATAAAAGTAAGAAATTGAATTTGTATCGTTAAGTTATGTTAAATATTTGATTATAGGATAAGTTGGTTCGAAATATTTTATAAAGAAACTTAATTACCAAAAAAAAAATGTAAAAGATATCAAGTTGCTTTTATGTCAAAATTTAGTTATTAGATAGAAGTTACTATGAAAATAAAAAAAGATAAGAAAAAAATAACATCAAGAGTAAGCGGACGTGAATTTGTTACGTTCCTCAAGAAGTGTGAAAAATTGAATAAAATAATCCTAAACTATTAATTAAAAGTTTGTCAGTTTGTAAGAAAGTGGTTTTATTTGAAGTAAAAAGCAAATCGTCGATAAAAGGTTTCTTTGTAATTTAATGAAAAGCAACAATTGTTTTGATATTGAAAGCTGGGACAACTACGAGTTAGTCGGGTAACGAAAATTGTCGAATAACCTATAAGAATAATATGGATAAAAAAAATATTAAATAAACTAAAAATATTTGACAACGAAAACAAGCACAGGAAGATTGAGACGATGTTAGCAGAAGATCATTACTATAAAGAAGAGAAGTTCGACCTACATAGGGGAGAAAAAATTACAGCACAAATTAAGGTACTGTGTTTAAAAAGTGAGTAAAAATAAAAGATTAATATTTAAAAAAGCTTTGTTGCACAATTTCAATTTTAATTGTCAATATTTAACGTCTATTTAAAAATAAAGGACAAGGTCTTACCATTTTTAAGGGAAGCAATGTTTTGCTTGTTAAAAATTAACAATGCAAGTCAAAGAACCCTGAGAATTTAAATAGTACACAAGCCGAGGTAATAAAATAGATCTAACTGTAAGAAACTTTATTTAAATTATTAATATCCACACGCGTAAGGCATTACATAGCAATATATATTTCATAAAACATCCTAAACAATTATGGAATGGGGTACCTGAAGGTGTTGCAGTTGAACAACTACTATTCTTGTACATTTGTAAGTTATTCTCAAATGATATGAATTTTTAATGACACATAATAAACCTATTTCTTTTATATTGTAATTAAACGAAGAAAAAAAACTTTGTGCCGAGAGTGAGGTTCGAATCCACGTTCCCTTTCGAGAACGAGAGCTTAATTTTTGATTTTCAAAATTTCATAGAGGGTGCCACACTGGAATTATAGTATTTAGCAAAAAAACAAATTGTAGTGCATGTTCGGCTCTGTAGACTACAAAGTTAAAAAAACGTAGGGCCAATTTTTAAGAAATATTATTTTGAAAATTTCAAATATCTGGAAGTTATATTATCTACAGTAGTCCCACCAAATATAAAACTATCTAAAAGCAAACATCAGATTCTGATACTACTAGTCATAATAAGCAATTCTGCTTAAGAGAAACCGGACCCCGTTTAATAAATAATAAGATATTCATTTTAGATTGTTTTAAATTCAGGGATTCGCAGTGAAATTGTAGGTGTAGGCAAAAAATAAAATTATAGCTAATCTTCGGTTCTAGCAGCCTAACAAGTTTAAAAAAATCGTGTGGGTACTGTTTGAAAAATAATGTTTTGAATATTTTGAAAATTTTGGTAAAGCGCCATTGAGATCGTTCTATGGACTTTCGAAATTAATTTTACTTCATCGTATACTACCCACAACGGGCTCTCAAACAAGTGGTAGCTGATCACGATCAGACAACTGCTTTATGAGTAAATGGGCGTTAAAGTCGAGATTTTCAAAAAATTGTAGCGGCCGCTATTTTGAAGCTAGAGAGTTCGGTGAAAAAGTTGCTCTTTTCTCGGATACTCAGCTCAAATTTTCAAAATTAAGTTTTGCAAAAAACTCTACCAAAAAAACTGCTGAAATAGATTTGCAATTTTCGATATATCAGTTCATTTCAAATTTCATCAAACTCGATCCAGTGCCTTCGCCTTTAGAGGTGTTACACACACACACTCCCACACACACCCACACACACACGCACAGACACGCACACCCACACTCACACACGCATTCACGCGCGCAGCCAGACACTCACTCACGCACGCACGAACGCACGCACGCACGTAGGGACACCCACCCACCCACCTACAGTGACACATTTTTTAAAAACTACTTTTTTGGGTTCCTTGAGCCTTAAAACGTGTATTTCCGTTAAAATCTAGATTTCGAAATCAATACTTCCCTATATCGAAGGTATGAGAAAGTAAAAACAGTTATCTTTTACCTTTCTGACCTGTCATTACCGATGGATTTGAGAGGTCTGCCTGCGTATTGAAAATACAATCGCTTGGTCCTGTGTAACGTAGATAGCTTTGAGCAGCTCGAATAGCGACGTTAGAAGGCAGATTTGGTAGCTTATACGTTTTTCAGAGATCTTTTAGAATCCCCGACACCCAAAGTTCTATCATCATATTCTTACTTTCATTCTTCTTTCATCCTAGAACAGCTCTAAATTTACATAAATCCCATAAATATAATGCTGTTAAAAATTTTTTATTTGCAATCGAAAATCGATGAAAAAGGTGATTATCGACATGTTTATATCCCACTTTTTCTCTACCTTTCCAAATCTCTGTGCTTGCGATAACAAGCGACATCCTTTTTCTTTGAAGGGGCTTATAAATTACCCACTTATTATCCTTTGATTGTATTCGTAAAAGCTGCTTTCGATGTGACACCTTTTCATTTGGTTTTCGATCTCGAGACCCTTCTAAAATGGGTCTGTTATTTGCTTGAAACTCAGCTGAGAATGAATAAGGTTATGGTTTTCCTGTTCTATTAAGGCTCTATCCTTGGACAAATTAACGACTGTTTGAAATGCCTGTTAAATTTGTTTGCCCAAGTTCCGTGTTATTGTTTCTGCTACTGGTGCGCATTTTGCTGTCCCAAAGTAATTAAAATTTTTCTTAAATGAGATTTTGTTGTTGAAAATACCATAAATTAAATTGAAAACGTTTTCTTCTATTTTTATAGCAAAACATTATTGTTAAAGTTTAATAAAGGTAAAATTCACCTAATCTAGTTTTTTTTCTTAAAGTGTGGTATATTTACTGCCTTCGATGAGTCTAAATTGCTTTTACCGAACACTTTTCGAGTATAGACAAACGCATTTTCTAAATTGTAATGCCTAGACATTAATTTAATGATTATGGTCAGAACAAAAGACAAATCAATAAAATGTATAAGGTCGCTCGCTCCACCAATAAAATGACATGTAAAACCAAGTTTATTTCTATACTTATCCTTCAAAAACTGAATTCAATTTATAATCCCTTCACAAAATTTAAAGATGGACCAAAACAGGTCGCTGGTACTTTCCCATACTTTTTACGTTTTAAATATTCTCATGCCAGTATGTGATTAAACAACATTGTTTTAACAAAATTAAAGAAAGAAACAATAATTTAAAAAAATCGTTTAACGGGGACTTGAACTTGCGATGATAGCCTGTGCAATAAGAAGCCGTATCTAGGGCCGGATTAGGGTACGACTGGGCCAAGAGCTAATTCTTATATGCAAAAACGTAAACATAGTAAGCGGCGATAACGACCAAACCGCGTGGAAGTAAGGTAACCTCACTACGGTTAAAGTTTAATTAGATACCAAGCCTAAGACTTCGGACCAAAAATGGTTATAAATAGTTTATTTGATAAGTGAAAAATATATTTTTAACTAGACCTAATTGGTAGACGTAGTTGAAATCAATTAACTTCCGGAAAACGCGTTGTTGAAATTAAAAAGTATCAAATTTTCTCTTAATTTTTAAAATGATTTAATATTCTTTTTATACTAATAAACTATTTCCAATAGACTATTGAATTGCTTAAAATTTATAACGGTTAACGTTTGCGTTTGTGTATAAATAATTAATCAATTTCTAATTTTTCAAAAATTCCTGGAGTAAAATTTGAGAAATTAGTAAAACGCAAATTTGTAGCTCACTGCAATCTCCATCGACTCACAAAGTTTAAAAAATAGTGTAGACCAATTTTAATAAATAATTTTTGAAAAATTGCATATTTCCAAAAATGTTACATTACATGGTTATACTTATTAAGGGCTATTAAATGATATAATAATTTTTTTGGGTTAAATATTTTCTTTTTGAGTAATCGGGAATGAAGGCAACATTTTCAAAAATTTGTAGCGGCCTTAATTTTGAATATTCGAAAAATAACATTTGATTCGCCTATAAATGCACTACAACGCCATTTTTTTTTAATTTCAAAGAATTTTTTACAAATAAATTTATACATATCTAATTTTCGTATTCGATTCTGTTAAAGATTTTATAAAATACTACCTGCAACTAAAAAGTTTCATACCAAATTTGAGAAATATCGGCGAAAGGGTTTTGGGGATATAAGGAACGAACGCACACATATTTTTTTTAAATCTTGGTTTTAAAAATTTGCATGATATTATGGAGCGCCGTTTTACGTTTTAGTGGAAGCGAATTTCAACAACATAAAATTATATACTGACATATTTTAAAAACATATTAATTTAATATAAATTTTTAAACAATTATATAGATTATAGGTTTCCATCGTAAATATATTTAAATTGAGAATATCGAGGATATTTTTAATTATCTATTATTTAACAATATCTTATAGATATTTTAAAGTATTTAAACGCGATTTGAATATAAAATATCTAAGATATTGGTACGATATGGAGCTTCGTTAAGACAAAAAAACTAAATAAGTTATTAATTAATTTTCAGGGGTAATATAAAGTAACCAAATTGGAATGTATATTGTTATACATTTCAAACATTTAGAAGTGCATATTATCAATTTGGATGCAAGTACATCTATGCAGTTACAATCATGAGTTATTCAAAGATTACATTTCAAATCAACAGCTTTGTGTGAGAGTATACATATAAATACTTCCCTGGCAGATCTTCAATCAGTGTTTTAGTCTACAGAAATTAATTAACAGCCAGTACTCAGCTGCTCTGCCTCGGGCACGTCTTCCTTGAATACCTGTTAAAGTTCTTATGGATTCATACTTCGTTATGGGGTTTGTTCTGCATATTCTTTCCGTCTTTCCATGTATTTTATTTAACCAAATTATATTATTGCTAAAGTTGTGTGTTTAATTTAGACTGGTGGGAGTATTAATCAAATAAACCCACCATGTGACATTATTTTTAATTACATTTATTTTCCCAATATTTAACATATTTAAAAGTTATTCTATTTCGAAATATCTTAGATATTTTAAATTTAAATGATATAATTAATTTAATTTAAAATATCTTAGATGTTTTAAAACAAATGAACTGATGTTTTTCTTAGAAGGTAATTTTCCCAAAACAGTTAATCTTAGGTAGAAGTATTAGTTAATAAAATTCATAGAGCGTAAAATCTCTATCCAACAATATAGAAGGGGTTTATTAGAGTTAGAATTTTTATACCGTTCGTTCCAACAAACATACTGTATAATATAATTCCATTTTTAAAAATCTGAAAGACGGTACATAGTCTTCGCTAACATTTTTGCAAAGAATGTTTGTTTATTCTATGGAAATATGACTAGCTCAGATTTTATTAGTGAAATCTGCAAATGTCAATTTTTTGAAAAAAATTGAGTAACTTGACAACGACGGAATGAAATAAAATTATGCAAAAGTTCACAAGGCGTACTACATATTAAAAAAAACGTAAATTTAGTATGCCATATGAAATTAAAATAATCAAACCATTCGATTATTTAAATATCTCGAGAGGTTACAACCATTCGAGTTATTTTACGATTTTAAAATTTTTGGTTTAGTTAGTTTAGTATATTTCGGAAGCGGGCGTTGAAGCGTTACCCGCCGTACAGTAACTACAAATGCTCAATGCAAATGAATATCAAAACGTATTTTTATTTAGATTAATAATGTATTACTGTTGATAAAGGGGTACACTTTACTAAAATAGCAGAGTATTTATATAATAAGTAATAATGAGATAATGTTTTAGTCCCTGCTCTCATTTAAAAAAAATTGATTTATATAACAAACAAATGTAACCACTTTCCCGGTTGATAGAAATATTACACAAAAAACAGGCCGGAATTAGTAATGACATATGAAGAAATTAATAAAAATACTATATAAACGTTGTTTTGCTGAGCGGTTCGAGAAAAGACGATGAGAACAAGAATTCCTTCATAGGAGCATTCGAGAAGCAAAGGGAGAGCGGTTTTACTACTTTTTACCGCATAGAAACATAAGGATGATTTTATACGGATGAGTCAATCGAATACCAACTTCATTCGAATGGCAATTATTCGATTATGATAATCATTCGATTATGCCCATCTTTACCTAAAACAACTATTGAAAAACATTCTTTGTATTGAAAATAGTAAAAAAGATATCAACTACTTCGTCCTGTACACGTTTTACAGTTAATGATATATAAAAATAAATAAAACCATTCACAAATTCGTTTAAGTGTATACATTTTACTGTAATATAGGTTATTAATTACATGTTTTTAGTAACAATCTTACAAATTGTGTTCGAACCAAAATTGTATATAATCTAATAATAATAAAAGTATCAAACTGTGTGTTACACCGAAAACTAGATCGGAAACTAATAGTTAATGCAACGTTCAATATATCATCAGCATAATTTCATTGTAGGTAAATGTAACATGGTTACGGAAATAATTAATATGTCAATATCAAAAGTTTATGAGCAATGGCGATCATAAAACTACACGAATTTCAAATTAAGTTTGGCGAATTTGTTGCACATATCAGTTTTACTAGGTAGCTGCATATAACAACTACTAAATTTAAAGTGATAGCTAGCAGTTTACAGCAGATTCTTTGATAACAACGATCTGAAAATCAATAAATTATTTTAAAATAAGGAAACACTCCCCCCACTTCCTTACAGACTCGTTAAAAAAACAAAGCGTAACTCTTTGCTTGGATTTTCCTATATTTTAGATATTTTTACTTGTCCTCGTATATTCAAAAGTATTTTTGTATTAACGTTTGATTAACAGTGAATATAACAAACTCTTACCATTCTTACCACTATACCAAAAATATACTTGCATAAAAGTCATACTAAAAGTTGCCAAAAACTGCATCAAAATAGTGTAAACGCTATACAGGGTGCGGCAACTGAAGTGTTACAAGCTCTTACATCTCCAAAACTATGCAAGATTGAGTAACAAACTTTCTCAATTTTATGGGATGGAAAGGGGCCGTTTATTAGGCTAATAGTAAGCTTTGAAACGCCGCCCTATTTAAAAAAATGAGAGGTAACTCGAAATTTTAAATGGGGTGATATATAATCTTTAATATCATCATCACAAAATAAGTAAAGCTTATATTTTCAGATTTATTAAAAAATGTTAACTACCTCTAATAAATGAGGGGGATGATATTCTGTAAATAAACAAATGAAACAATAACAAATAAATAAAAATTAATACGACATTTTTTTTTTCATTTTAAATATGTCTACTAAAAATGAGCAGCCAAAATTAAATTAAGCAAAATTTAATAAGAGTGAATAATGAACGTACATTTTTCACAATAATTGAGTTTTGCTTGATCTAATTTTGGTTGCCAATGTTTAGTAGATACATTTAAATTGCTTGCCTGAGCCCACTAAGCCTGTGTTGGTACTACAGATTTGATCCATGCATAACGATCAAAACATTGCAAAAACGAGGCAAGTAAAGGAAACGGAAATATAACTAGATCATGTTTCCGTTTCCTTTACCTCGTTTTTCAATTTTTCCGATGTTTTGCTCGTTAAAAATTTTCTGATGTTTAATCATATGTAAAATCATCTGTTAACCTTTTTTATTAGGATGGTTAGCCGCGGCATCACATGTATACTTAGAAAAATATTCATTAATTAACTCCACAATGCATCATTAAGGTAATTATTTTATTTTAATGTTTCATGTTTGCCTGCAAAATGTAAATATAAAAATATGAATTAAATTGCAATTCATTTGCCGATTCATTAGGCCGACACATATGCGTATTTTATGAAGCTTGATATTCGTTCCATTTTTGTGTGTGAATTATACGTTTGTTTGTGGATATGCCCAATAATATTAATTTTCTTCGTTTGTTAACCTGTTTTGGTACATTGCTAAAATACGATATATAATCGGAACACGGAAAGTTACATGAAATATGCACCCATGCACACCTTGTTAAAATCGGTCACATCTTCGTAGAAGTCCCACCTGCATTTTCTAAAGTTGAACGAATCTGTCTTAAATTGTATTTAGAAACCGAATATTAAGTATTTTTTATATGAAAAACAATTATTTTTTTGGAAATGATTTTTTGAGATTAAAGAAACAGAAAACGAAAGAACAAATTCGTTTGCCAATCTTTAGATGGAAAAATAATCATCCTTAATACTGCTGCACCTAAAAATTAAGTACATCTTATTCTACTATCACTCATCAGCTATTTATCCCAATTAAAAATGTATTATCGTTTCCGGTGTAATAAATACAAAGGTATAAATTTTCCGTAGCTTTATAACCCTGTAAAATTAAAAATAAAATCGAGTGGTCAGTTTTTAAGCAATATTTCTATTTGATGTCAAAATTTTGAACATTTTTCTTCGCACTTTAAGCAGTATTAAAAATTTTTCCTACGTTTGTAACATTGTGTATCTTTAGGGCATTTACAATATAAATTGCATACCGATAATATTCCATTTTGAGTAAATAGGCGTTAACACATTTTTTTTAATTTGTAGAAGGCGATACAGTGAAGTTAGAACTTTAGGGTGGATTAGATGATTACTTTAACAAAAAGGATGATACTGTTCATTTTTATAAATTTTTTGTTGTAGGGGCTGGAGGTGCATTGAGGAGTGTATTGGATGATTTGTATTAATAATGGGGGATGATTCTCTTCAATTTTTCAAATATATAATTTTTAAGGGTTGGGGATGTACTGAGGGAGACGATTGCTTTAATAAAGGGGATGATAATGTTTATTTCTATAAATTTTCAATTTGGAGGGGCTGGAGGTGCATTAAACGGAGTATTGGATGTTTTGTATTAATAATGGGGATGATTCTCCTCAATTTTACAAATATTTAATTTTTAACGATTGGGGTGTACTTGGACGTGCATTAAATGATTGTTTCAATTAAGAGGAAGATACTATTTGTTTTTATAAATTTTTCATTTGTAGAGGTTGCAGGTGCACTAAGGCATATACTGAATGATTCGTTTTAATAATGAGGATGATTCTTCTTCATTTTTAAAATTTTTAATTTTTGAAGGTTTCGGAGCGCTTAACGGTGGATTAGACAAATTGCTTTAATAAAGGGATTGATGCTGTTCCTTTTTACAAGTTTTCACTTTGTAGGGGCTCGAGGTGCATTAAGGGGCGTATTGGATGATTTGTATTGTATTGATTTGTAATAATGGGAATGGTTCTTCTCAATTTTTAAAAAATTAATATTTAAGGGTTGGGACGCACTTGAAGATAGATTGGATTATTTCTGTAATAAAAGGGATGATGCTGTTGATTTTAATAAACTTTTTATTTGTAGGGGTCGTAGGTGTACTAAGGGGTGTATTGAATGATTCGTTTTAATAAGGAAGATGTTTCTTCTCCGTTTTTAAAATTTTTTATTTTTAAGGATTTGGGTGCACTTGAGGGTGGAATGGGTGATTTGCTTTAATCAGGGAAATGATAGTGCACTAAGTAGTGTATGTTACTTTTTGTTTTAATAATAGGGATGAATCTCTTCAGTTTTACAAAATATTAATTTTTAGGGGTTGGGGATGCACTTGAAGGTGAAGTGGGCGATTCACTTTAATAAAGGAGGTGACACTGTTAATTTTTATAAATTTTGTAGGGGCTGGAGGTGCACTAGAGTGTGTAGTCTGTAGTGAATGATTAATTTTAATAATGGGGATGATTCTCTTCAGTTTTACAAATTTTTAACTTTTAAGAGTTGGGGGGTGTATTGTGTGAAAATGACAAGAATATTCCCTTTTATTAAAACAACACTTTTAAACCACCCTTAAGTGCACTCTAAGTTGTAAACCTTCAAATATTTTAATAATTACGACAATAATTCGTTTGTGAAAGTAACATAACCACACTTAAATGCCACTCCAACTCCTACAATTGAAATTTTTTTTAAATTACAGGAATCATCCCCTTTATTAAAGCAAATACTTTAAACTACGCTTGAGTATAATCTAACCGCTTCTTCTTATAGTGCCATATCCTATTCAGGGCGTTGGCTACCTCTCTCCTATGTCTGTGTTTGGTGCGCGGCGATAGATAATTTGCACAGACAGACATAGGGGACCTACAGTTTAACGTGGGCTCCGAACCACAAGGAAGTGCATGCACTTCTTCTCCAGAGAGGTTTTCCTGGGGAAAAATTCACCTCGCTGGTTTCCCGTTGCCCTGCGAGGGAGAACGACCGGGTCGGGGATCGAACCCGAATCCTCTGCATTGGTAGCCCGCGCTCTTACCACTGAACTACGGCCGCTCTAAGCCCTATTATTAAAAAAATGTAATTGTTTGAACCCGACAATAAGAAAAAAAGCAGCCGGCGTATTCAGGGAAGGTTTCGTAGCGGTTTCCCTACAACATTTTTGTACGTTTTGATTAACTCATGGTAGAAATATTGTAATGTTTTTTATTTTCTTGTTATTTTAATTCTTTGTTTACTTCTTTTAAGTGTTCATTCTATGTACCCAATTAATAAATGTAAAAAAACAGTAATATGTAATAAATATAATATGAAGAAACGTAAGTGATACGCAGGAAACATTGATTTACTGAGGAAGCATTGCTTGACTCCGCGTGGGGGCGCATGTGTGTGATTTGCTATGCTACTGATCAAAAAGATAAATTTGTTACTATCCTACTAAAACCGATACTCATTGTAACTTTATGTAGTGAATCTAAATTACTACCAATAGCATTGTTGCTTGGCCATAAAAAGAAAAACGCTTAGAGAAAAATAGGAACGGATTCATATCTGACAAAAAATACTTAGAAGAACATATATCTCTAAGCAATATAGAAAAATATGTCAAATAACTCTTTTATTCCTGCGTTAGCTCCCTGTGAGAACCGCGATAGAACAAATAGAAGGGAACCCACGCCGGACAAAGTAACCATAAAAGGGAATCGTCTAGGGATTGATGAAAAGTGCCATTATTCAGCCAGTATTGACTCGGATAATTTATATGCGTCTATTTGCTCGACTTAATAGTCCCCAAAAGTTTGGTGCAGGGTTTAGAAAGCTAAGGAACACAAATTGCGTTTGTAGGAACAATTTAGAAATAACTAGGTTCTTAATTAGTGCTTTTATTAGTTTTATTCCTGAAAGTCTTTTATAAACAAGCTAAGCAACCTGAGAACAATAAATAGCGGAATCCGAACCTAGGGGATAAAAAGTGTGAAATAGTTTCTGCTCTACAAATTTCAAAGCACGATTCTAGTAAATCCCTGATGGATTAATGAATACGACGTTTTCATTTGCAACGCAAATATTATTACATTATTTCTACATGAAATTCATCACAATAACAAGCTCGTCCTGTTAGCAAAATATTCCTTGCTATTAGTGTTACTAGTTTAGTTTTCACGAGGTGCGACTTATACTTGAAGTTGTTCAAAAGCTAACATTTATAGCTCACAATAAAAATAGTTTTGCATAGATTATAAACTCTTGCTTTTTATTTTAAGTACATACTTTGCATTTTTAGATGTATATTTTACTGTAAATTTTAATCCTTTAATGCATAGAAATCCGTCTTTTTATTTGAGTGTTTCACAATTTGTTAAAATGCGCTATAGAAGCGGACTGGCTCCATGACAAGCTAGGAAGTTTTGCTTTTTGATTTTGGAAAAACAGTTTTAATAAAAAAAATTAAATACATTTAAAAAGGTTTCGGTTATGCTGAAGCCAATCTATCTATATATGTATAAAATCTGTATCCCACTTCCACCTGCTTCAACTTTTAGTGACGACCAGCCGCCGCTAATAAAAGCGCGTCCATTATATAAGGCGCATATTCCTTTGTACTGGTATGTATCAGGCCAGTACAATTTTCGATGCAAATAAGAAAATAAGGTCTACGCTGTATGGTTTGACCGCAATGCGCTGACGGCACTAGTTAGCAAACTTATGTTTGCGCCGAACGCTGGCTAAAAATACTGCGCTTGCAATTCGCACTTACAAAAACTGTGTTACAAAATGTCGTAAAATATTACGAAAAATAAGACATTCTTTAAGATATGTACAAGTAAAAGCAATAATTGGAAAAATAGATGTTAATCAAATTTAAGTGATTACGTAGACAAAATTTAATAATTGACGTAATCACTATTCAATTCAGTAATTTTTCTTCATATGGCGATATGGATAAGCAGAAATAAGTTTACATAATAATAAATACAAAATTGTGAGTATAAGTTATAAGCTGGTGTTTATTATTTATTTCCAATAAGTAGAATTACATAGGTAATAATAGGTTAGAAGTTATTGTCGTGCCCTTCTTAGAAAAATATAAAAATTGTAAATGGTGTGGAAGTTTAGGGTCTCCAAAATGCTCTACAATGCTCGAGCCCTCCAGCGTTTGCGGGTCTCACTGCTGCGTTTATCGACATGAGAAATGTAACGACCGGTTTTAAGACAGGTAATTGAGACACGTTTTTCAGACAGGTATTTTCAGACTGTTTTTCAGATCGGGTTTTTTCAGGCCGGTTTTCTAAGCCGATTTATCAGAACGATTTTAAATGTTTTTTTTACGAACCGGCAAAAATTGCGAAACCGGTTAACCGGTTAAAATTTTTTTTTGGACAGCACTAGTCTCTGCTTTTAAAGTTGCTTTATGCCAGTCTATATTGAATAGCTCATATTAAAATAAAACTACGATAGACTTTATTGAATAATAACGCCGATACCAGCAGTAATCGTGGTCTGCATTGCAGTTGGAACATTATCGGTTATCCCGGTGGTCGATTACTTTCGGAATTTGTGATTAGAAATAAAGATTTTTTGCTCATTAGTTTTATGTGCTGAATGAAAATGGATAGAATATATAAATTCGTTATCGTATTAAGCGGTTATGTATTTATTTCTAAGTGAAAGGTTGCATTAATAAATGATTATCCGCGGAAGCTTCCTTTCGTAATGAAAATGAAGCAAAGAGGTTTATTTTCCCCTCATAAGAGGCTGTCTTTTCCCTAATTAATAATTCTATTTAGGTTTCCTATTCATAAAGACGTGAAATTATCCAGAGCTTTTTAATTCGCGTGTTTCCATGGACAAACCGTCGCGCCTGGAAAATTTAATTACTGGAGGCATAAATATAACTTACTTGAGCACAACTTGAACTTTGTATAAATGCATTGATGCATTTTGTACTTCGTAAGCAAAGCCTACACATTACGAGCTTAACTTCAGCCGTCTTGTTTAATGCGAGCTTTTGGCAGACTGACGTGATTTCAAAAGAAAAGCAGCATCCTGTTTTGTGACAGCTTTTACCCCGAGAATATAGAGTTTAGGAAAATTCTATTTTCGTATCATGCAGACAGCACCTGCCTGCATTATAACCTCGGCTTATACACCGTTATAGGCTTCGAACAGGAGACCCTAAATTATATTTCAAAGTGATGCAGGTTCTATCATAAAACCGCGGTCTTTTATTATCCAGAAATTCATTTCCCTCCGATGGAGGCGAAAAATTAATCCTAATTTCGAACTGCTTGCTTACTATAATGTCAGTGACACATCCCGAAATAAGCTCCGAGTTTTCTTGACAGTTATCCTGGAAGTTCACTGTTTATACTCCATAGCAAGTGAGACTTAAATTATCTTCGTGTCACATGCAAGATTTACGACAAATACATAGGCAGCCCTCTGAGAATTTAAGAGAAATAAAGATGAAAACTCTAAAATATTAAAGAATTTCAAAAGTTAAACAAAAAATAAAACTTGTGGCGACATTGTAAAACAAACACAATAGATTGATACGGAACGCCGTCTACTTTTTAGTGTAAACAAATTTCAGCAAAATAAAATTATATATTGACATGCATTAAAAATATTTTAGAGATGTTATTATCTTTATTTTTTATTATAATATCTTAAAGAATTATAGGTCTGTACTGTAAACATATTTGAATTAAAAATATCTAAGATATTTTTAATTATTTATTTACATAGATATTTAAAATGTTTAAACTTAACTTGAATTAAATATAACTTAGATATGTTTAATAAAATTTACTTTCCTAATATCTTATATATTTAAAAATTATTCTATTTCAAAATATTTTATTTCTTATAAATTTAAATTATATAACAAATTTAAATCTGTCTGACAGCGTTGCAGATTGCGTGCTTATACTTAAAAACTGACAGAGGAATTTTCAAGAAATATTAATATCAAAGATATTTTTAATATAAACGACAAACACAAATTAGTTATAAACGTTTAACACATGTTTAACGACATAGAACTACTTTTTTAATAATTTTATTAATAACGAAAAAATGTCAAAAATATTTTTAATAAATTAATTTACAAATATCTTATAGATATGATATTTTTGTCAATATTACAATTTACTTTCGGCTTAGACCACGTCGTCATAAGCCGAAAATCGAAACCTGGATTAGTAACAAAGAATTAGAGATAGCGTTTTTTATTATAATCAGATCTCATTGGAAATCTGCAATAAGTGATATATTGAGGAAGTCGAAGAATAAAACAAAAATAACGTAAACAAAAATAACAATTTCAACTTGAAAAGCAGCAAGATAAAAATAATGAGCATAACAAATCAGTGCACTGAAATGTGTACTAACTTGAGTCAAAAGAATTTTTTACTGCCGGTTGTACACACAATCCTCAACTTTAACGGATTGTTAACTTTGACAAACGGTTCTATAAATTACGAATTTGGGACTAAAACAAAATTGCGAATTAAATGTCTTAATTGGTAATTATTTTAGGCATAATGAGTTTGGTTGGTGTAATTTACTGCTAAATTATTACCATCATATTTTATTTAAAAAACCCTTTGTTAAAGTAGGTTATGTGTTAAAGTTGACAATTGTTGTGTCCAACCGGCCGTTAATGTGAGAATTACTGGTGCATCTGATCCTTTATTGATTATCTATTTGTCTATCTATCTTATATTAAATCCGGATGCCTTCCACTTGTCTCAGCTCTGTGCTATTGACTGCTAGGCCACTACAGTTACAAATGTTAATTAGCCAATAGATGTAAAGGGTATGCTTCTGTGCAGCATTCATTTGCGATGCGGGAACACAGCGAGCCGACGCGGGCAGATCTCGGCTACTAAACACTTCAGTTACACAAAAATGTGTTGCAAAATGTCATATTACTGAAATCATTCCTTAAGAAAAGTAATTAAACAAACTTCTATAACTTCTTATTATTCCAATAGATATGGGCGAAGCACACAAATAAAACACGTAGCTGATGCCGATGCAACTAACATACGCTGGCCCAATCGCGGACAAAGCACGCCGGTATTTTATTAACTTGCAGTTTATATTCGATTAGTATTTTGTAATAACGATAATACTATTCCTACTTACTAAATTTAGTAGAATGAGCAATTGCGTAAGTCCTATAATTAGAATTTATGTTGACCTTTATAAGTTGTTGTGTGTAGAACGCTGACATTTTATAATAGTAAAATAAAATATATTCAGTGTAAATTGAGCCACTTTGTTTGTTTCTATTTTGCTGGTCTGTTAAGATGATCTTTTACAAATGTTTCAACGCTTTTAAAATACTATGTGGATTACACTTATTAAGTAATAAAGTTAATGCTGTACGAACAGTGAGACAGCTTCAGAAAACCAAAAAGAAGCACCAATTGAGAGCACTTTTTTTATTCATTTACTTTTATTTTTTACTGCCATTAATGAGGCGAGTATAAACTATAAAACAAGATAATATAATTTATTTTAATAACAAACAACTCATATGATACTAAAACAAATTTCATCAAGAAAAATATTAAAATGCTGTACGAACAGTGGCGTAACTTCAGTAAATAGGCATTTATTAAAGGCCGCTCCCTAACCCATTTTATTTTATTTATATATTTTCATTTTTTAGTGGCAAACTCCAATGGTTGCAGGGATATATTTAAAATTCATAGACTTAATAAGCTTCCAAAAAAATTCGAAACCGCAAGCGGAAGCCAGACATATTTGTTTAGTACCATGACATTATTATAAAAAATTTAGTTTTCAGGGGTTTGCGGTGCAATTGACAGTGGTTTAGAAGTGTCTCTTTAATGAGGTAAATAATTCTCGTGGTTTTCATAACTTTTTTTATATTTAAAAAATATTCGTGAGAATATTTTTGAGAATATTATTGAAAAAATTCCAGAGATAATGTTGAGAATATTCTTGAGAATAATCTTGAGAATATTCTTAAGAATGGCCTTGACAGATCCACAGCTGTGTGGTGTGCTAAGCAATTTGCCAATATCTTACGCCCAAATTGAAATATTTGAGAATATTGTCAAGAACGGGAATATTTTCTGAAAATATTGTTTTGTTTACTTTACGTTATCACCAAGAGAATTTTTTACCTGAGAATATTCTCGAACTTATTCTCTTTCTCGACAATATTCTTTTAAGAATATTCTCGACTTTCATCTCTAGGAAGGATCTTGGTGTTTGTCCGATAACTTATTGTTATTAACAAATACGTTGCATGACAAAGCTGTTAAAAACAGTGTGAAATTTGTACAAAAGTTGAGGGAAAAGGAGAAAAACACGTAGTCGCCTTGTTTACAATGCTTTTCTTTTAATTAAAAAATTAGATTTTTTAATAGTGCGTGACGGCACAACTCTAGATAGTTAAATGGAGACAATTAGAGTATCATATATTAGATTCAAGAACATTGGAAGAATTAAGCCAAGTAATTTAAAGACGCACTGTAGCCAAGTTGCCATCGTCAGTAGGAAAATCCAGGCATCGCTACAAGCACAAAGTACTATTACTCCTCTATTTTTGCACAGGAGATATTTTTAAATATATTTACTTTACATTACTTTTGTCCATCCCTTTATGCCCCTAGGGCGTCGGGTTTATTTTTATTTTTAAATATACACAATTATAAATGTGCCTATGTTTATGTTTAATTTAATCGTTTTAAAGTTAAGTACGCATATATTTTTAATTACTGAATTTCCAATTTCGGTTCGTTTCTAATATTAGAAATTAATTTGACATGCGAAATGCATTCCTGACATTATAAATTATTTTCAGATACCAGGAATAGATTTCACATATCAGAAATGAATTTTACGTATCGGAAATTAAGCCGTCATATTAAAAATGCACTTGACGTGTTGTTGAATAAAACGCATGCATTTATTTCAATTTTGTCACCCTGAATAGAAACTAAATCGGCGGGCTATGAAACTTGGTAATATTTTGTATATAATTTTAGTTGATAGTAATTACATAAAAGCTTTGCTGTTGTTAAACAAATTATTATTATTATTAACATGCGTTAAAGCTGTTTTATTATACAATAAAATATTAAATTATTATAAATTTATTATATCAAACAAGTGTTACTTATTATTCTCCATTATGGTTCGTAATGCTTTATAAAAATCTACGCAAACCTGCCCCTTGGTATTTGTAAAACATAAATCTAAGCTTCTCGTTCTGGCGCCTATGTATTTATGTATATACTATATCCGGATAGCTTCTACCGGTCTCAAACTGAGAAGAACATGGCTGCAGCTGAGATTATGCAACCAAAGTGGCGCGGCGCGATACAGTTTTTTCTTTAAGTTACAAAAAAATCGAGGAGCGGAGTCCACGATTTCGGCTAGTATTAATGGAAGTAGCGCCTATTATTTTGAACCTAGATTATTTTCCTGTGTTATGGTTAGGCTGTAAAGACCATTTTGGAATTCAAACTTTTAGTACATTACGTTTCGTTTTTAATTTTTAAATTAATTATTATTGCATTTATTTACAAAAGAAAACATAAAAATGACTTGTAAGCATATTCAAAAATTCTTGATAATATTTAGAGGGCCGAAAAGCTCTAATCGGACACGTACAGGATGATACAACACTTATTTTTTTTTAAATCATGAAGCCGTGCGTGAGCAGGACTCCATGATTCCCATCCTACCCCTTTACCTGGGCCCAGCGCACTTAGCGCTATTCACCGGTCTAACATGCGCCACACCGAAAGACATGCAACCCAACATACACACCACACACACCATCCATGAACCCGCCGGATTTAACTTATTCAGAAAAATTTCCGGCGGGCAGAGGATTCGAACCTACTGCCGTTGGTAGTCTAGTTTTAGCGGTTGGGACTCTAACCACTAGACCACCCGCTGGCCTACAACAGTTATTACGCTCCTATTTAATTCTGAAGCAGGTCAAGATAGAAAAAAGAGGAAATGTTCTCACTGAAAGTTAATTTTAAACTGTATGATTTAGTATAAAATATTGCATAAATGAACCATTATTTCTCTCTGCGAAAGTAGGCCACTGTTAGCAAGCATAGATTATACGATTCTCCCGTCCAGTCAAGTATAACGTCAATGTCAACGTTATTTAAGGCTTAGATGTTCAATCAATCGTTGATAAGAGTACCATTTTTATGCATTTTTAGCGTCGAATCATAGTACTAGTTTAAATTAGTAAAAAAATGAATATTAAAGCCCCCCGCCAGTTTAAGACACCTCTGAACCAATGAAAAACTATATTAAAAATAATAATGAATATACCCAAAAGTCAGTGCACATCAGTTTTAAACGCATTAATTTAAAACTTAAAAGCGATTATTCGAAGCTTTTGTGAGTTTAATCACTTATTTAAACTATTTAAACAGCACCATGCAGTTTAATCAGTATAAAACAAACGCGATTGGTTCATTTTATGAAAGGGGAAATTTGTGAGTGGTTCAATAAAACGTGAGTGGTATAGTCTGTATAAACGATAGTTAAGTCCTGAACAAATTGAGATGTTATACTTACATATATGAACACCACATTTACGTAAAATTTCGTATTTTATATAGCTTATAATACATACATTTTTTGACAAATGTCATCCCACGAGATGTTATGTCTTCTAGAGCCTGCATATACTACAAAGAGATTTTTTTATGGTTCACATAAAAGGCATGATATAAGGCTTATGCTGAGAAGCTAACTTCCTCTAATAATCCAATACGTATTTGTGTGGCTTTTTACAGTAGCAACTCTCATAAACTTTGTCAGAAAGGCTCGCAATGTTCCAAATGAAGTTGCAATCGGCTTTACAATAGTAATTTTTTCAGTGATCAGTTAGCTTTTTCCTTTCTCTCGGAGAAATCATACAAAGTTTAAAAACTATTAAAATGTTTACCAAAATATGCATATAAAATAACTTCTAAACTCTTAAATATAAAATATCTTTAACGGCTATCGTAACTACTACGATAATCATAACTAGGACATTCTGAAACCTTGAACTTTGCGGCGCTTAAAAATTAATCTTGGAACAGGATGCACGTGATGAACGATTGCTCCTTTGCGACCCCGTCTGATGCCTTTTGTAATGCAATATCGTTTCAAGCACAGACATTTTTGTTTGTAGGCGAATTTCGAGATTAGAGACTGTATTACCGCTAGAATGTCCTGTGAATTTTCAAAACAGGCGCATGAACTTAACGGTGGTAAGAAGAATACTTGTGTGAAGTGACACTTATTGTCATGAAAATAAAGTAACATCAATAGCAATTAATACTTTTTTAATGTTATTCGTTGATTTTGGTGAAAAACTATTCAAACCAAAAAGCCAAGGAAGAAATGCAAAGGATATAACTAAAATAAAAATTTCTAAAATAATTTTTACAGCAGCTTAAATACCGGTTATAATAACGTAAACAATAATATGTAAGTTATAATCTACATATTAAATCCGGATCCCTTCCACTTGTCTCAACGTTTACTGCTGCTGGGTCCACTCTGCAACGCAACGCATCGATTACATAGGGCGCATATTTGCATGTGCTAATTGCTGCCAGACCACAACAGTTACAGAAATTAATTAGCAAATGGATTTACAGGGTATTATGCTTGGCTGACTGTGCAGCGAGCGCAGAAAGCATTTATTTGCCATTCAGGATTACGGCGAGCGGAGGCGTGCAGAACTTGGTTACTAAACACTTAAATTGCACAATACTGAAATAATTCCTTAAGAAAAGTAAAGGCAATATTTGGACAAACAGATAATTATTAAAATAAACAATTTAAGAATCTGTATATACTACACTTTCATAGCAACAGCAATTATAGAATGGCCGAAAAGCATTTTCAGTAAACAAATAAATCACATAGTTTATGCGGCTGTTTCAACTAACATACGCTGGCCCAATCGCGGACAAAGCACGCATTTTATTAAATTGCAGTATATATTCGATTGGTATTTCATAATAACAATAATATTATTCCTGCCTACTAAATTTAGCAGAATGAGCAATTGCGCAAATATTCTATTTAGAATTTACGTTGACTTTCATAAGTTGTGATGTGTAGAACGCTACTATTTCATAATAGTAAAATGAATCGAGCAATTATTTCTATTCTGCTAGGTTGTTAGCATGATCTCATATAAACGCGTATAAATCGGGAACACGTTTCAATAACACAGAGAGAATACATATTTTAAAGCTGCTTTGTTGATTACACTTATTAGTTAATATTGTTGTACGAACAGTAGCGTAACTTCAGAAATTCAAAAAGAGAGTCCTTCCTATACCCCTTTTATTTTATTCATTTATCTTTATTTTTTGCAGGTATTCATTAGCGCCTAAATTGCACCATGAAACTTTCATAGAAGGGAGCTGTTTTGCTCTGCTAATTCGTTGGAATTTAATTACCATATCAGGTAGTGGTTCCTGTTTAATTTGATATTGATATTTATATGAACGTGCGGAAAAGTCACAAAACGTTGTTTCATCCATTTCTATCCGTTACTTACTACGTGAATGCAGAGCTAAAAACCAATCAAGCGCTCGTGAAAATTAAAATTGCAAAAGTGGTTACGTAGTATGCTAAATTCTGATTGACCAATTAGCGCTCACGTGGATGTAAATCGGTTTGCAGATTTTTATTTGACGAAGACGTCTATCAGGTTTTCAATTTACGCTCGCTGCTGGCGGTTTCGCTTCAATGCTGTGGAAATTTAAAATCTGCTTGGCACTTTATAAAAATTAGCACGTTGTTGTAAAATTAATGAAGAGAATAATTTGTTTACTTAAAATTACTAAAAAAAAGTGACGGATTTGCAGCACCATCTGCTATGGAGTAGCTGCCAACATTTTTAGTCGTGATTAAACTGCTTCACTTTAGGCAGGCTTTAACTCCGTAAAAAATCGTCATGTCTAGTCTCAAAATATTCACCATGATCCTCTATAATTCAGTGCCTATGTAAATACAAAAATGAAAAAATGTATGCCAAGCACGCAAGTTCTAAATAAAACTTCTTAAAGTGTTCTCACTGGAAGGGATTTTTGAATTCTATGGTTTAATAGAAAACAAAAACGGTTATGGCATGTTTTAGTTGGCTGTAGAAATTGCTATAAGAACGTGCCGCTAGATGTATGTTTGCATAATAATTTAACGCAGTCTGCGCGCAATACCAGTGGGTAGTGTATGAGTCGCAGCGTTTCGATTACAAATTCATACCATCAAAATCGTGGCCATGTAATATATATTTTTTGCATCAAAATATTTTATTCTTAATTTTGATTGCTGCATGTGTACGTGAAAATCTACAAATACAGTTTTTTGCTTAGTAAAAAGTTCACTACATCGAAAGCAAAAAATCGTATTCGTAATTTCTTTGGGCAACAAATAATTTTTTTTTCAGAAATTAAAATAAAATCATAGGCAGCGCTGATATATCCGCTTTTAAACACAAAAATCAAGTCAATATACAAACGAGATATTACGTTATATGTGTTACAAAACGCTTAATTTAAAAATTGGCAATCTGGGCATTTTTTTATTAATAAAATAGTTTGGTACCCGTAAAAAAGGTCGTAAATGGCCATTTGGAATAGCAAATAAAATACTTGCAAGAATGTGTCGGTATAATCTACTTGTACGAAGAAAATAAGTTATGTGTCCAGGATGTGACTTTTACCGTTTACCCAATCTACATAGAAATTTCATCAATTTATAATTTATTTTCATATACAACTTTTACTAATGTTTCAAATGTCAATATTAAAATTGAAAATAATTATTTTTTCGTTTTTGTAGGAGGTAAATATTATTCTAAAATAATTCAGTTTTGAATCAAATATATTATAAATCTCTCGTATGATATGCTGTTCATTTGCTGGGTATATAAGCAAACCAACAAATTACACTCGTTTATAAATGTGTCTGTGATGGCACAACTGAACACTGCACGCTTCAGTTTGCATCTACGCGATCTCACTTCTGTCTCGCATTCGTGAGGTTACTCCTGCCGGCAAAGAAGTATCACTTTCAAAAATTCAAACAATTCGTGGGTGGTTAAACTAAATTGCTCTTTAGCATAATTATTTTGAATTTCTCATACCTTCAATATAAGGAAGTAATAGTTTCCTAAATATTTTCGAGATCTAGATTTTAACGGAAATACACGTCTGTGTGTGTGTGTGTGGGTGATGCCTCTACAGGCGAAAATACTAAACCGATTTTGATGAAATTTTAAATCAAGAGTTATATCGAAAATTACATATATCTTTCTAGGCTTTTCAAAAAATCAGAAACCGCAAACGGAAGTTAGACATGTTTTTTTGACAGCGTTTTTTTCCAAAATTAAGTTTTGGAAATTTGAGCACGGTATCTGCGAGAAGAACTTAAGGCAAATGGAAAACTTTTTTACCGAACAATCTAGCTTCAAAATGGCGGCCGCTACAACTTTTTGAAAATCTCGACTTTAACGCCCATTTGCTCAAAAATTGCCTATATAGTTTGTTTGCTTAGAAATCAAACAGTCTGTGAAATGTACAACGTTGTAATTATTAAAAGCTACACTTTTTCAAATACGGCAAGTATTGATATCTAGTATGAGAAAGTTCACTCGAAGTTAACACTTCAGCTTTTTCGGATTTAGCACAAGTACAAACGTTTAAAACAGAATAATTACGGTGCAGATCATAAAGCAGTCTGTTACTACAAGTTTTGCTAATTCAAATGGATTTAGATGTTTAATCGTTATTAACGGGTATAATTAGCATATATTTAACCATTTGTGAATATTAATTTATTCTATTATACCATAGATATGCCAGTTTGAAGCAGTAACGCCGATAATAGCAGCAAATGTCAGCGTCATCACCGTCAATCTTTATTATACTGAGCTCTTAATCAAATGTATCGCAGAACGTAAAACTTCCAAATGATTGACACTTATTGACAAAGTTTTTTGATATAAAAATATTTCAATGTTCAGTTTCAGCGTAAACTTTGTTGATAGAAGAATATACGAGCTTTGTTTTATTTTTACGGGTTTTAGTTCAATTAAACGTAAAAAAAATCGCTGGGTACGTTTTCGGTGAATTAAGTAAATTAAAGTGTAGCTTAAAGCAATACATTTTTTGGGATTAAATAACAATTTTAGGAACGCGACTGTGAAAAATTAATTACTAAAAGCTTTTAGTACCTACACATCCAAAAATCTGCGGTTTTCTTTATTTTCGCGTTTCTGAAAATCTCGTTCCGCCGCCGTTATGTTCTCTTAACTGACACTTGTGGGAATTGCTTACGCACTAATGAACTTGGAGTTCGTAATCAAAATAAGGCTTTTAGTGCAATTAAATTTTAATTTGACAGGAGTGGTATATTATAAACGAAACATCAAAACCTATGTAAGAGTATTGGAGAAGATAAGTGTTGGGAGCAGACGGACCTTTAACCATTCTTCGTGGGGATTTTTGGGGAGCAGCAGCGAAACGGTATTTAAATAAATCCTAGACGAGAAATACAATACTTTATTGGCCTTTAATGCCTGTTAACCGAAATTTTTAAAATGTTTCAAGAAAATAATTTCTTCAACATTCGTCTTTTTTCTCAAGTTCCTATCGCTGTGATGTCTCTCGTGTAGACTGTAGAATCAGATTCTAAATTGGCTTTTTACCTTCCTCGCTATACGGAGTATAGCTAGAGACAGGTAATATATTTGTCGAAATTTTGGAAGGTAAGATTTTGACGGAAATCCACGTTTTAGGATCCGAAAATATCGAAAAACCCAATTTTGCCGTGGTGTCTGTGTGTGTTTTTGTGTATGTCGGTGTTTTTATCTGTGTGTCTGAATACACCTTACAGACCAGACGAATTGACGCAGAAAACCCAATGCAGGTTTGGATAGATTGGGATTAAACCTCAACAAAACGAGATTGGACCGCCAAAAAAAAGAAACAAAAGTCATTGTTCATTGTTCCTATAGCAACATCAACTGTTTACTTTCAATCTTGCCTTTGAAAATGACGTGTAAACACGTTGAAATACGTATAAAGTTAAAATAAAAAAACCTGTTGAAGTTAAGAATTGTTTTATTTACAATAAATTAAAATGAACTTCAACGAAGTAAAGCTCGAACAACGCGTTTTCCGACAGTTGCGTGATTTTAACTACGCTTATCAATTAGCTATAGTTAAAAAAGATATTTTTCATTCTTTGTATATTTTTAATAACTCTTTAAATAAACTATTTATATCAATTTTTAGTTCGAAATCCGAAGCGCATCTAATCAGCTGTAGGGTGGGCGGTTCCGTTCTTACTGTTCTTATACGGTATGCGACATTGTAGGGTTGGGTATAATAATTGTTTTCTTAGAAATCTAACATAAGGCAAAATGAGAGTAGAGCTTAAGTATGGGAAAGTCCAGTCGAAGTTAACACTTGTACTTGTGCTATAAATTAATTTAGAGAATTATCTTCTTTTTCCGGTATATCTAAAATTGGCTGCAGCGTTAAATATAAAATTTAAATAAAAAGCATTATTTACAGCCACCAAAATTGTGACAGATTGATGGCACACGGGTACAGTAAATGTTATGCTTCACCAAACTTGAATTGAGAATTACACCGCACGGCTGATCTTTGCTCCGGGGTGTGCAGTGAAATATTTTGCAGTGGCACTTCATCAAGTACAGCTTCTATATACATTTTGTGATGTACTAGAATGTTAGCATCGATATATTTCCTGTTATAGCACCTAACCCTAACAACTATTATGTGCTTCGTCTACAAATAAGACCCCGAAAAGCTCCTGAATTTTTTACGAAGTTCTTGACAAATAATGCAGACGCTGTTTTCGTCTTTTTGCAAGTCTTTTTATTACAGGTTGAACCCCTTTTACCTAAACACCGACTTCGTACTGCGAACTTTAATTCGTTTTTTCTCAAAATTGGTGGTAACACTTTTTATTTACCTTAAAAATTGGAAACGCGCAAAAAATTGCGAGCCTTCGGAAATTGTGCTTGGTCATTTCCACGTTTAGTTATTTTATCGTCCCTTTTCCTGTTACTATTATTGCTTTTCTGGAAATTAACCTGCACCGTAATTCTGTTATAAAGCTTGATAAATCTAGGTTTTTCTCCATTCTTCCGACCAAATATCTCCGGATGTTTTTTTTTCAGATACGAGCTTTCAGGGTAACTGAAATAAACACCTGCTCTAGAGTGAAATATAATCACCACAAGCGATACGTCGAGAAAACGCAGGACGTGGTTTACGAATAATTTTATTTTAAGAGATAGTAAACTATAAAGAATTAAGTGACCTATCTTAGGTTTTCGTATTAAGTGATAAAATTAATTTTTATGCTGTGTATTCGGTGTACGCGAAGCAGTTGATAATTGTACTTTTTAAAATAAAACACTCTGTATATTATTACATATTAGAATGAGCAACAAAATCAGCTTTTCAGAAAAATGGACTACGCTGTTTGCCTAAAGTTTCTCATAATCAGTGTGCGGATTTCTAGTCTAGTATTTTAGGCAGTGTTTAAATTATGGGGCAATCAATTAATAATAAATCCTGTTCTAATTCCTTTAAATATATTGTTGGCGCATATAATCAATTTTAAAACGAATTATTGACTGGTTTAAAATAGCAACAAACCCACATGTTTGACCTGAGGAGCTTGTTTAGATACGTATTATTCATTTTGCCAGCTGATTTATTATCTCGAGCTATTTTATAACGGAGTTGCTAAGCCTAGAATATGTATGGTCATGGGTTTTAAAAGTAATGCAAGAAACAATTTTATGAAACTTTGCAAAACACATTTTTGTTTGCAGAACCTCTGGCTTAGCTCCAGAATAAAGTAACATTGAACGAAACTATGTATCTCAAAGATTGCAGTTGTAGTTCATTTTTCACGTATAACTCAGTAGATTTGAGTATGCCAATGGTTTTTGTTTACATATTGAATTTTAACTAAATTTTTTAGTGTTCTGGCACTAAAAATCCGATCTTTGCTCATGGTTCAAATCTTGTAATTTTATAACCAATTTGTTTAACCCCAACAGTTAGTACATAAGATAGAAATATTCCTAACATGCTCGATTCCATTTGATGTCGACTGAACGTACAATACTTTTTAGTAAATCACTCTGTACAATAGTGTTGCTAATAATTTTAATAACAATAATGATAATATTAATAGGCAGGCTTAATATTACTAGCAAACAAGTAGACTATAACAGACCTGATACAGTCCTAATTGTCAAAATTAATAAGAACTAGCGGAACCCGTAGGCTATGCCCATCTCTTTATTTAAGTAATCAATTAAATACTTACGTTGCTAGTGTAGCGGACCGTGAATCGTAGTTCTAGTTTTACGAATTTTATAAAAATTGCATTAAATCGTTGTTTACAAATTTGTTTGCCTAGGGAGGGGGAAAACTAGCCCCACTAAGTAATGTTGCACCCTAATCCAGCATGTGATTTCTGAGTGTGATAACTAAAAGCCGGATTTATATATACTAACAGTGTTGCCAGTTACATTTATCCTGTTGTAGCAGAGAAAAATATATCTGACAACACTGTTAGTGCATATAAATGTCGCCACTAAGTTGGGCGATGGATTGGTTATTTAGATAAATTGATAAAATTTTAGTTATTGCACGTGTACCAATTTCTCCAGATAACCAATCCATGACCCAACTAATTGTCCACATTTATATGCAGTAACAGCGTTGCCAGATATGTCTTTCTCTGCTACAACAGGATAAATGTAACTGGCAACACCGTTAGTGCATATAAATCCGGCATTTAATGATAAGTATATTTACATTACAAGTCTTAGCGATTTCCTAAAAGGTTCCCGGTGGCGCAGATTATAATAATGCGTGTACAGCCTTTTGATGCATAGGTGGTTAGGGGTCAAATCCCGCTGGTGTTTTTATTAAAACAACGTTCGGTCTAGACGTTTTACGCTAGGTTATGGTGGTGAAACGGTGCTTTTATAAGAAAAAATGCGCAAACCAAGTTTACACGATCAAATGAAATGCAGTGAAATTAGACGCAAGCGCAGGAAGGGGATTGGTCTGAGTTATTTAAAGCGTCCTGAAAACATCAGCCACATAACACCAAGATGCCAAACTATAACACAAACCGAATGTAGACGAAAATCAACGATAAGAAATTAGCTATAGTAAAATGTAACTTATATGCTTTTTATTTTAATAAATCTTTGTTGATTAAATAAATCCTTAGACATTTAATTTAAATATTCTAACACTTAATAAAGCATTAGATATTCAATTAAATCCTAATACGTTCATTTTAAATTTTCAAGTATTTAGTAAATCTTTATGTATTTAGATAAATCTGCACATACTTCCTTCAAATCTTTCAATATTTATCAAATCTTCAGAGATTTAAATAAATCTTTATAGATTTAAATAAATGTTTCAACATTTAATTTTAAGCTGTCAGATGTAATGTTAACCTGTCACATTTATTTGGCCTTGGTTGACCAAGCCGACATAGAAGACCAAGACGCTGCTGATGGTGCGCCAAGTGTAAAGTGAAAATTTGCTGTGCATTTCGCGTTGTTTACGGCAAATTGTCTCAATATTTATTAGATATACCCAGGTTTTACCTGTAACAATATCTACCACTAGCAGTTGAAGACGATATTTATACGGAAATGCAAAAATGTCACCCTGAGCACCTGTAACATCACAAGAAAATTCATAGCTGATAATATACGGCAATAAAATCAATAGAACACTCACCTTCACCTTGGCCCTGTGCTAGTAAGGTGCAGTAGGTTCCGTACGCTGTTAAAAACGAAGTTCGATAATAAAAACATAATAATACTTATAAGTTCAAAGACCGGACTTTCAGTCGCAGAAGAGCAAATGTTAAAATTCAATAAGTAAACAAAAACCATGGGCGTACTCAAATCCATTAAGTTATACGTGAAACATATTGGAAAAGAGGACTAATTTTTCGGATGAGAGTTTAGAAACAGTTGTGGTGTACTGCAATTCTCAAGTTTTTTGTTCAACGGTAGTTTTCCGTCCTTTATGAAGGTTGATAGTCCAAACTTTTCTTTCGTAGAAATTTCTTGTTGTATTAATGAATTTACACGTTCTGTTTTCATTCATTCGTGGTTGCTACTTTACATTTCTATTAAAATAAAATATTTTGGCAGGTTTCGGGAAATACTTTTAAAACTCATGACCATTCATATTCCACGCTTCTGAAACTCGTTTTATTTAATTTTATTTTCACATAAGCTATCATAAAGTCAAACATATGGATGTGTTACCATTCTAAGCTCGTAGATAATACGTTTAAAATTTTAGATATGCGCCAACTACATATTTAAAAGAATTATGCCAGAAATTGCTATTATTTGATTGCCTCCTAAGTTAAATACTGGCAAAATACTACACTAGAAATCCGGACTTATAACTTTTATACATATTCCTGAGAAATAAATTAAATTATTTAAAACATTCATTTAAAAATGTAATACTTTAACTAAACTAGACGAAACAGAAAAATAAAGCAAACGCAATCGAATATAAGACAGATCGCGATGTTTTCTGCTACATATCTGCTGAGCTATTGACGGATCCCTTTCCTTAGCAAATAGTCATAAAATTTATTTGGATAGCGTTGTCATCTGTGGATGCGTTATTATCGGATTTTCGATATTTACGGAACGTAACCAAATAAATACAAGTATTTGGCTGTTTTAGTGAATGGATTTTATAAATAATTAAATAACACAGAGGCATAAATTCGTATTGCTGTAATATAAGCCGAAGCTCATTAAAATGTAGTTTGAATTGTTACTCCAAAAATAAAACGTACAATACACGCGAATGGAGTAGGTCTCTGCGAAAACTAAAAATAGTCTGTACGTACATTTACTGGTAGAAAGAACCGAATTAACGAACCGAATGATATTTTCATGTTATGCTACAATAAATACATTGAAAGCAGATTTTGCACCACACCTAACTTTATTAAAATGTTAGTTATTAACAAAGGTTTAGCACGTGTAATTACATAATTAGAATTTGCAAATTTATAAATCAATTTCACGATTTTGCACCAGAAACTAGGTCTAAAAGTATAGTATTTTTCCCGCTTCTCTTTATGCTACCAATTTAGGGTGATATGCCACTTTTTTACTTTGATAAATTACGTTTTCTTATTAAGTTACTTTCCGGAAACCTCTTATTTGTGATTTTGATCTATCACACTGCAGAACAATCTTGTAGACACCCTAAGTCGCTGTATGTAAGCAAAATGAAAAAGGGAGTAATTACTTTTTGAATAAAAATAGTTTGCAATATATTTTGCAAACCTACTTACACTAGTATACTTTGTTGTAACGGCTCAATTTTCCGTTAAACTAATGGTCCAGGAGAAATTAAACTACCCTGATTGGTTTAGATCCCAGGATACGTTGAGAATAAACAGAAGACTGTAAATTAGAACTTAAATACAAAAGTTGATTGCCCTATTTTTACAATGTTTAATGATTAAACTTTCTATACGTACAATAATTATTTTTAAAATAAAAAATAGTATCCCTCCAAAACGGTACACCACTGAAGTTGTCAATAGTTTATTGACCTATTTTTACAATGTTAAATGATTTAACTTTCTATATGTACGATAATTATTTATAAAATAAAAAATAGTATTCTGAATTTCACTACAGGTACTAGGGCATTCTCTAACTAAAATAAAAAAAGGAAACTGATTTACCGGGTTCTAATAAAAACAACTATGTAAGTGATTCCTATCTATGAACTAAAATAAAATAAAATAATAAAAATAATCTGCTTAGAGGATGTTACTACGAGTACTAGGACATTCTTCAATAGTTAAACTCAAACAAAATAAAATAAGGAATCTAATCGGTTTACTGGGTTCTACTAGGTATCACTCCCATCGTTAAACTAAAATTAAAAAAATTATAAAAATAATCTGCCTACGGGGTTTCACTACGGGTACTAGAACATTCTTTAATGGTTGTAATAAAATACAGAAACTAATCCGATTACGGGTTTCTAATAAGAACACCTAGATAGATCGTTGAACCAAAATAAAATAATTAAAATATTCGGCTTACGGAGTTTTACATCCGGTACTAGGGCATTCTCCAATAGTTGGACTACAATAGAATAAAATAAGAAAACTAATCGGTGAACGGGGTTCTAATGAGAACAACTAGGTATCACTACCATCGTTGAACAAAAATAAAATATTAAAAACAATTTGTTTACAGGATTTTACTACGAATACCAGGGCATTCTTCAATAGTTGAACTCAAATAAAACAAAATAAGGAAACTAGTCGGTTTACGGGTTTCTAATAAGAACAACTAGGTATTACTCCTTTCGTTGAACTAAAATTAAAAAAATAATGAGCTTGCGGTTTTAGTTAGTTAAGAGAACTTCGGATTTCTCGTCGGGATCTTTTCCGATTTCTGTTCAGTACCTCTCGAGAAGAATTGCGTTTCTCTGTATAAAAATTCCATTTTTATACTGGAGGAACCTGGTGGAAGGATAAGTTGAAGCGGGATTCTTTGAAGAATGGGGTTACGGCGCAGACCTGCGCTCCTTTGTGGAATAAAACAACAAAACAATTCTTGGCGAATTTTAAACCATGTTGTTCAGACGGTAACTTATTGCATTGTTTCTTCAAAAATTACATCATACAATTAAAGTTAATTTTTTTTGTACGTGAATTCGTATTAATTGAATGATAGGGCTCATAGATACGGTCTGCTACAAATTTTTGCATTTTGTAATTCAGATTGCAAATGAACGGAATGAGGTACAGTTCTACCTGATTAGGTATTGTGATTGTATAGTAACTGTTGGCCCTAGAAAATTGTGATACAATTACATGGGCGCCCGCAGGATTTTTGCCAGAGGGGGTCAAAAACTTTGCCGCAGAGACAATTTTTTGGGTATAACGATAATAAAACAATAACGGCTGTAATTGCAATTTTTGTTACATTGTTTTCGTGATTTGTTAAATAAAGAAGAAGTAAAAAAATAGAAAAATCAGTACATTGTAAATCACAATATTTTTCAAAAACCTAAATATCCAGGGGGGCAACTGCCTGGGCTTGCCTCCACTTGCGGGCACCCATGGATACAAATTATTTCTGAAAATATGAGAAAATTCAGCAAAGTACTTCGTCCACTTTGGAGTTAATAGCCAATAAACAATTTTTCGCTGGAAATTTTATTAAACGTTCGCTTTGTAAAACGCAAAGACTACATTGTAGTTTTTTTGTTCATAATGTTTTGGCAATAAACGTCAAACCATTACCGAGTTATTTACTAGTCTCATACTTCTACTACATATACGTCAATAAAGTTTTTAAATTTTAGCTGCAGCTTTAAGAATAATTCTTTTTTAAGGTTTCTTTTTCTTACAAATTTATGTGTAACTTTTCCTTCAGATTTTTATCCTTGACACGTAGTACTCCTGAAGTGAAAATTACTAAGCGACAATTTCAATAATAATATTGTAGTTTTCATGTCATCTAAATCATTACCTTCCTGAGAAATGTATGTACTTATATCACTTTAATGCGCTGTTATTTTTCTGAAGAACACTTTAAACGAATTGAATATCTATAATTCTTAAATAAGCAATAAACACGAATTTATGTTCTTCTAGCGGGAACATTTTATCAGAGTCTGTAATTCAAGAAAATTTCAGAACATTTGAAGTGAATAGTGTCCCACTTACCATAATTGAACCGAAAGAGTCGCAATTTAGTTTTTTCGTCTTTAATTCCAGTAGAGAGAAAACGTTTTCGTCAACTAATTATATATAATAGGTTGTCCGCTTTAAGGGTGATATCACTTCTAATAAACCTTGCCAACACTAACAAGGATATATAAACCAATCAGGGTAAATGATTCCGCAGTTATTGTCCTAAAAGTTCGTGCCAAGAATCGAACTCAATCACCGGCTTACTTGATTTATACTGAGAATGTATCTTGGACTTAAAAACATACAAAAAAATTGGCAATCAGGTACACAATTGATAAAAATTTGAAATCCCTTGCAGAGGAAATTGAAAAACCATGGGCGTGCGCATGGTATATGAACTGTCGTTTAAAAGCCTTCGAGTATGTTACACTAACCTGAAAAATGTTATAGCTTTTAAACTTGCTTTCAGAGTTTCAGAGCTTTATCTTAGTTAAATGCCGTCACAAAGAAATGCAACGGAAATTGTATAAAGAAAGAAGATTTAAGTTTTAAAACCAGACGCTTTTGGTTGTAAACTGGAAAACTTTAAGGTGAAATGCATTTTCTATGTTGCAAAACCAACATAAAAACATTGCAATGAGATTCAAGCATTCTTAAGCAATAAAATAATCTTGTGCTGTTTGACGTAAATTTGATACACTAAGAGAAAACAGATTTAAGTTCATACACCTTTTAATAAATTAACCAGTCGTTACTAGTAATCCTACGATTATAGCACATCATATTAATCACAGTACTCGACCTCCAAGTTTACCACCAATCAAATAAAAATTACAGCTCTAACTTTCACTAGTGTAAATCGATAATTTACCGCTTTGCAATCATTATTTGTCGTTTGCAATGATTACAATGTCCGTAAAGATATCAGCTAAATTTCCAGCGACCAGCCGGTTAATGCACGCTCGTGGTATTTAATAAACATTAAAAAAAAGCGGTATATGATAAAACGTTAATGGCTTTAAGGATATAATTACAACACTCTAACGTAAATGCCGGTTTTTCCAGATTGATTTCAAGCTCCTAGCCAGGAATCAGAAATAACGGGCTACAGTTTGATTAGATGGGGCTCAAAATTAATGGATATTATGCATATAATATTTAATATTTAAAATTGTAGATTTTTATACACCTCTGTACAGTTTCTAGAAAATTCACAGTACAAGCATGTGCACCGCCAAAGCGTCGCTCGCTGTTTATCTGGCCAAACCGTCATACATCGGCCACCCTTTGTCACGATAAACAGAAACGAGAGTAAGTTATTACTTATAATTATTGGGAAGTAACCCTTATAAATATTGACTTTTCCTGACTAAAATAACTAATTTTTGTATGAATTTATTGTTAAATAAATACATATATATTTTTTGATTAGTTAAAAATGGTTTCTTTTAATCATCTGGCAAGAAATGTTAAGAGCATTTTTCCAGGTAGGGCTGAGCCCTACCTGACCTTCTCCTACCTTCGGTTCTAAATGATTCCGTTAAATTAGATTTAAATTATTTTCCGGGATTTAAATTTATGGCGGTATTATTTAGCGGCAATTGTTTTTACAGTCACGGACAATTACTTGCGACGAGTTGTCCCAGACTAGCTACAATATTTTCGTTTTAAGGATGATTGTTTAGCCACGACATTTTATACGAACGTCACTGTATGAACTTTTAAACATATTGGACGCTGTCCAGATGCGGTAGCATATGAATGGCTGAAAACTACTTGGAAGTTGAAACGAGGAATTTTAACACATAAACCGGAAAATTGCCTTCTGAACTGTAAACAGTTTTAGACAAGTTAAATTTGCTCTAAAACTTATGCTCCTCGTGTTTGTTTGTAAACCATACCGCTACGCAAATTTCCTCCAACCTCAAGTAACGCGCGGTTGCATTGTAGCCGGCAGTATCTATAAACGGCAGGTTTTATGTGTGTTGCGTAAATTTACTGCAGCTGTTAAGTAAATAACTAAATATTCCGTTAAAATAAAACTTTTTTGTTTATCATTTTTATTTTCCTAGACTTCCAGTAAAAGAAAATGTTAGAATTAGAGATTTTCACAAAAATGGCTTTAAAAAAATGTCTGTCTGTGTATGAGTGAGTGTGTGTCTCGCAACTCCTGAACGGATGGTCAGATTTTGATGCACTTTAAAATGCAAGGATAATATCAAAAATTATTACTCAAGAACGAGTTGGCAGATCTTGATCAAATTTGGTATTGTAATAGCTCAAGGGGTACACAATAGTATTGTGTAAAAAAATTTTCAACGCTTAAAAACCGCGAAGTAAAAATAATTTCAAAAATTTGAGATTTTCAAAAATATATTTCTCGAAAACAGGTTACACGATTTTTCTTGGGGATGAAATATAATTTGGTTTGTGTCCCAGCTTGCTAATTTATTTGTGACACCCTCTACGAATTTCTGAAATTTATGGATTTAAACGGAATGGAATTTGATATTGTAAATGCCCTAGGGCTACACAATGTTACAAACTACTAGAATTTTTGGAATAAAGGTGAAACCATTTTCAAAAAAAAATATTGCTCAAAAACTGCCCACACCATATTTTTTTTTTTATTTTGGGAGCTAATAGAGCTAGGAACAAGCTTTAATTTGGTTGGGCCCCAGTCCGTTAATTTTCTTGTACCGCCTCTTTTAAATTTTTGAAATCTAAATGCCTCTTTATTTAAAAGCAGGAACGAAAAAATTTCGTATTTAAGCTAAATTACTTATGAGTGATAGTGGGATAAGTTTTACCACTTAGTTTTTAGGTGCAGCAATTAGAGTTAATTTCTCCCTCCCACTCAAATTTCGGCAGAATATGTTTTTTCGTTTTAAGTTTTTTTTTATAATCCCAAGTAATCTTTCCAAAAATTCAAAACATCGTTGTTTGTATCACAAAAAACTTCAGGTTATAAATACAATAAGATATGCCCATAGACAGCTTGCGCTAGCCGAGTAGGTGACTTGAAGTAATGCGAATGGCCTAACAAAATTATGCTGAAGCAACCGTGGTTATCAGTGGGGTGGTTGTTATATTCGTTTTAAAGGCGCGTTATATTTTATATTTTTCGTTGCTCCACCGGTGTTTGTACGACATGTTGCATTTCCCCTTTGCAAAGTAATATCAATGTGCGTTTGGTTTGTACCGCCACTGCTGTGGGGCTAGCGCGTTGTGCATAAATACTTTTGAACATAGGAAATATAAAAGTTTCTGGGTATAAGAAATCCAGGCTTTGATTTATTCAATCTAGCATATTTAAACATTTCTGTTTTCAAAGAAAAGTAATTTTAAGCGGCGTATATCTGGTTACAAAACCAGCAAAATTGTTTGAGCTGTCGTTGAGCAAATTGCACCCGCAAGAGGTGGGTAAAATCCTACTAATAAACTCAGTATTCATTACACCCTCTAAACCTGTTGGTTGCGGAGATACCCTCTCGAGAGCTTTTTACCAATACTTCTAAAGAAAATCTGTATAATGTTCGTTCTCTTGATAAAACACTTTTCTATTATATTTACTAACATGAAGGACGTTTGCCTTTTCAACTTGTTTTTACACAAACGCTTTTTAATATTTAATATTCAAGTACGAGGAAATCCTTTCAAATAAATCACCATCAAACCGGACATTCAAATGCATTATGCTCTTTCAAATGAATGTTGGGTTTACACTTAGGGATTTCATCTGCAAACTTCTGATGAGAACCCCGTCATTTGTAACAACCCAATGTATTATTCTATGTCAAATCATCCCAATCTGGAGAAAACGTTTTCAACCTTCTAGCCGGACCGGACCGTAGTTTAACTGTTTAGCAGTTTAGCGGTTTCAACGGAATTTAATCATTGAGTGGCACATAAACCTTCGCTACCGACGAGAATTGCGTTCTAGTTTTCCAAGCTTAAGTAAAATTATAAATATTGATTAGTTTGGCTGTATTCCTCATAATAGCTTTTTGTTGCTGGGGCAAATGTGACACTTTCTTGTTATTTGCATGAAATAGAGCAAATAAGAAAAGCGGAAGTTTTATACAAATGCACGTTTTGAATTATTCATGTTTGAACTTGTTTACGTATCTTTCTACGTAGACATCGGGTGTTTAAAAATGTAAAGAATATACAACATTAAAGTCAAAATCATAAACTTTAATAAACTTTACTATAACTATAAAGGACAGCAAAAGCGAAGCAAATTGTGCTTATACTTCTATCGAATAAAAGAAAAGCGCAATACAACTTTCTTGCGTGGATAATGGACAATTTTTTTTTCTATACTCAGGTAGGTAATATGAACTGATAAAAAATGTTTGTTAAATATGACGTTAAGGCCAGAAACATTTGACTTTTATTCACAAGATTGTTTTTAATGTTTTAATTATTTCCTAGCGGAACCCGTGGGCTATGCCTCACGTTTTTTTAAATTATAAATTAACTACTGAAGTTGCTACTGTAGCAGACCATGAACCGTCCTAGTTTTATGAATTTTATGGAGATTTGTTTAATTATATATAAACCGTTTTTGACAAAATTAGGGTGGGAGGGGGAAAACGTTAACCCCCCTAAATATTGCTGCATCTGAAAATTAAGTTCTAAATCTTATTCTGCAATTAATCATGAGCGCTTTAGCCGTAACAGAAATTTTTATTCATCCTCCGCTTACTAAAAAAAGGGCATGAATTTATGTTTTTCAAAAATGCACAGTAGACGTTATAAAGAAATTAGTGGACCGACAGGAGAAGGAAATAGTAGCCCATTCCTAGCTCCATAAGCGTACAATAGTTTTTTGGCAATGTTCATAATAAATAATTATAGATGTTAATAAAAGCAGAAACAATTACTTTTAATTTTCGAACATTCAATCAAACTAAACGTATTTAAATAAATTAAACTTCGGCTCTCGCACCAGCTGGATGAACAAAGTTACATAAATATGACAGCTAAATGTTCAAAATGTTGTTTTGAGCGCCGTTTTCAAGCTAAGCGTTTGAAAAAAATGTTGGATTTGCCTCACGGTTGTGTATCCGATTCCGTTTTCAGATTTATAAAAGTCAGTTTCAAAATATAATGTTACTGAAAAAAGCTTCCGCTTCCGGTTTCCGATTTTTGTGAAAGCGCATTTTGTCGAAAATTATTTGATATATCTTTACATTCGTTCCAATGATGTAAGCCAAAAATATAAAAAGAAGTAATAAAATAAAATGAGTAAACGAGGGGCCTTCAATTGCTGTCTATTTACTGAAGTTACGTCCCTGTTCGTACAGCAATAAGAATTTTATTAAACTTTTTCGGTGCAATTTGTTTTATTATTATATTAATGTTTCATATTAAAAGATACCATAAGGATTTGTTTTATATTTTATACTCGCCTCATGAATACCTGTAAAAAAATAAGATAAATGAATAAAATAAAATGGATATGGAAGGAGCCCCCAATCTGTTTGGTTTTCTGAAGTTGCGCCACTGTGTGTAGAGCACTATTAACTTCATAAGTATAACCAGCAAAGCATCTTAAAAATGTTTATTCTCTCTGTGTGTTTGAAATACGTCCGCAATTTGCATATGTTTGTATGAGATCATCCTAACAAACCAGCAAAATAAAAATAAACAGACTCGCTGGATTCATTTTACTATTATGAAATATTAGCGTTCTATACAACACAACTTATGAGTCAACGTAAATTTTAATTGGAACACTTATGCAATGGTTTATGCTGCTGAATCTAGTAGGCAAGTATAATATTATTGTTATTATCAAACATTAATTGAATTTACACCACAATTTAAATCCATTGGACAATTAATATCTGTAAGCCGGCGCAACGGCAGTAAAAGCTGAGACAGACGGAAAGGATCCGAACTTACTATATAGAAACTGGATCTATTCCGCAACTTAAATTCGTTGTACATTTAACTACAGACAAAATTGTTGCACTTCAGATTAATTTAAAACTATGTTTCTCATAGGTTATAGCACAGTTTTCTGAATCCAGTAAATATTTCTTTCGAACTTAAAATTACGTGCGCAAAGTTTAGATTACAATCTGTAAAGTTGTCCAAATATTTATTTTCCTGGCGAACAAAAGCAATTTGTAACATCATTCAAGCCAACACGGTGGAATAGTCGTATTAACGTTCCTAAAAAAAAACTCTAGGTAAAGCCTTAAAACATTAATCTAGCACGGTGTATCTGCTCCGAACGTGCTGACACGGACAGTTTCTTTCTTAGTTATTTATCTAAAATCCTTTTTAAACGGCTAAATACTTCTACATTGTTCTCGGGTGTAATTTTGTGTGCTGGAAGTGAGATAATCTTCTAAACATTACTATTTAATATTTTCCAATTATTTTAATCAAAGGTGCATTATTGTGAAATTAGCAACAGTAACATCACGAATGCATGCAATTTTACTGATTGTACCACTCATAGCGCTCAACTTCATAATTTTCTGCCAGCTAAATTATAATTAGAGCATTATTTTGCGCCAATAGAAGTAAATAATTTAAAGCTCGGTAATCTTGATGATCACTTCTAGTTTTACATTGTTTCTGATGTGTTAAAAATAAAAACAAAAACCAACAAATTATCCATAAATATTTTGTCGAGTCTATCCATAAATAAGGTGTTTTAAGAACATATGCAAATTTGTGACAAGACAGCTCACGAAAGTTGTACTTGCCTTCCGTGTTCAAGGTTCAGGGTTCGTATCCAAGTAGACGCTCTCTCTTTATTATTAATTGTTTTAATTTATTTTATACCGGACGAGTCAGTGCGTACTACCCTCTCTAAAACATTTAATTTATACAGGGTGATTCAGAATTATGGTACAAAATACGAAAATTAAGCAACCCCTATTTTTGTCGGTTTGCTGTATATCTATTTAAAATTCACTGAAATTCGTTTATCAAAGCAGAAGCTCATGCGAGCCCAGAAACTTTAAACATAATCGTGTTTCCAAAATTTTGAAATAATATTCACATGGTAACATTGGGTCCCTCTAGAGCAGGACTATGCAAACTGCTGCCGGCGGGTCTCGTATTACCCGGAGGTAATGACCCGCTAGTGAAAAAGGTTACACAGGCCTGCCCTAGGGCAACTATTATATCAAGCTTGATTTTGATCTGTTAACAGATTTTTCGGTGATAGGGCGTTGAAGTCAAAACTTAAAAAAAAATCGTAGTGACTGCCATTGTAAAGTTAGAGAGATCGGAAAAATACGATTTGCACTAAGGTGTTCTGTCGGGTTACTTTTTTAGATTTAGAAAAATGTAACTTTCACAAAAATAACACCATATAATCATTTTTAACTTCCGGTTTCGGTTTCGGATTGTTTAAATTCTTATTTTTGCCATATTGGCTCTGCCTTTTTGACTTTTATCATTTAGATCCTAGAATCGTAGTAAGCAGCCCCAAAATCCCTCGAATATCAACTTTTACGAAAATCGGATGTTGTGAAATACTTTCGCCATATTGAATCCGCCATCTTCAATTCAAATATGATTTAAAACAAGTAATCAAGCAGCCCCGAAACCCCACGGAAACCAATTTTAATATAATATGTATAACTTTATGAAATAGTTCCGCCATCTTGAATGTTATAATTTACATCTTAGATACGTAATTAACAGTTGCAAAACCCTTCAAATACCAATTTTTGCGAAAAACCTTTTAATAATTCCAAGAAATGGTTGCGCCAGTTTGGCGTACCTCAAGAACCAAGTTCATTTAACAGAGGAATATTTCTGTAATTTGTCAGCAGAATTCGTAGACTAACGAGTCGAGAAAACGTTCGAAATCCAATAAGCCCATACAGAAATGCGTTGTTAAATATTACACAATATTACTTAAAAATAAAAACTTCCCTAAGATATAAGTTTACATAATAATCGAACTAAGCTGTATTGAATAATTAAATTACACACTCAAATCATGCAGACACAACAAGTGCCCAAAAATTAATAACTAAAAATATGTAGCTAAAGAAAGCCACAAGAAAATATCCTTTAGCCACAAATACGAGTACGCGTAAAAATAACAAATATATTAGAATCCAAACAATGCGTCACCGCAGCCGCTAGAATTATCAACTAAGCAATGTTGCTTTCAACCTTGAGAGGCTAGTAATATAAAAAATTTACGGTTACGTTGCGATATTATTGTAACTATATTTGGTCCGCCACATTAGACAATGTAGAGAAAGTCTGCGTTTTAATTGATAGATAGATTGATAATCAGTGATAGCATTTACGCATATTTTAATGTGAAGTTGTATTACCGAACAAATATTTCTTGCAACGTGAACGCGACATCTTGACACTTTCATCAGAGTTGGGCTTATATTAGCTGCAGTGGAAGAAGCTGTCTGTGTAAGGAAAGCAAGCGCAGGATTAGTTTCCGTTTCACATTTACGTTTTAGTATTTTGTCCTGCAGGCCGCCGCTAAAGAAGTTTCACTTCAAAAATTTAAAAGTACAGGTAATAGGTCACCACTATTATTCCCGAGCGATGTATATTATATTGATTTGCACTTTTGCAAAGTATCGTAATTTTGATTTAATTGATAACATGTTTCAATTTCTAGAGCAGTGATTGGTCTAATAACGTATGGGTGCAATAATAAACAGCTTACTCTAGAAAAGTTGATATTTACAAAAACGCTATAATAAATTACATAAAAAATTCGTTTAATTTATACAAGTATGTCTCTAACAGCGAGTTCTAAAATTGTGTTTGAGATAAATTTACAAAAAACAAGGGTGTTAATAAACACCCCCGATGATAAGACGTAACTTTACAGCGGATGCATGCTAATGTTCATCTCAGCCGATGCCGAAGTGTTTTTCGCAAATATACCAAGTTATCTATTATGTATAGGAACATGCCAAACATCCTGTGTTTGCATAACCTAGCAACCAACTCATAGAATGTTGTTAATGCAATTGCCGATCGCCTAAACTGTCTGTGCATTTACCTTCCATTAAAACAACCCCTAACTCTAAGTATTACACACGATGTAATGTGGGCGAACTATCCCAACATTCCGTTGTCGTTGTTACCCTTAACGTAGTCTATTTAGAGTACTGCAATTACTGACAACTAATTAAAATGTGTAGTCCTGACCTAATACCAAAACCGTGTTCAGTTCATCTGGTGTTTACAGACACACGTGACCAGAATTAGTGCTTATTACAAGAATTAACCGTTTGGCCAAATTGCGTGATTTCCACGATTTTCCCATCGGTAAATTAAAAACATCTGGAATAAATGACAAGCTGAGAATAGAGGTGTCATAAATTATCCTTCCTTCCTTTCTTCCTTATTTGTGGTGTAAACGAGGTGAAAATGTATAATATGTAATCATAATACCCAAAATGTAAACTTTTCTGATGCGTTAATAAATAATTTCAAAATTAACTTTATAAGTTTTGTTGCTTTTTTATGAGGTAGTTGCTCTAAGAACTTAAGAAGTAGTTTCTTAAGTAGTGTTGTCCCTTGAATAAGTCGGACGCTAGTTGAAATAATTGTGAGGTTAACAAAATCATAGTCACCTCCGGTTCGAATACTTTTTAACTTATCAGAAAACCATCGTATTTTTCGTATATTATAAAAAATGCGCCTAGACTTTTCTATACTTAAGAAACTTTTAATTTTCCTATGTCAAAAGTTTAATGCACAACGTTTTAGCCCTACGACAGTGGCAGTACAAAATAAACACCAATCGGGAACAATTTAGCTGAAACAGAATTTTTCTAACGTCCCCCATTTGTTAGATAAAAAGGCATGAATCGCCGATGTTCAAAAATTCATAGAAGGCGTCACAAACAAATCAGACCAAATTTTAGCCTAGCCTCAGCTCTATGAGCTGCTAAAAAACAACGTGTGGCCCTGTTTTTGAGCAATATTTTTCTGAACTGTCAATTTTTTTTCATTTTACAGTTTTAATAGTTGTTACAGTTCTCCTAGCTTGTAACATTGTATACAACCTAAGGCATGTACAATATCAAATTTCAACCCGATTTGATAACCCGTTTTTGAGTAAGCCAAAATTTTCAAAAATTCACGGAGGACGTCAGAAAGAAATTATTGGTTTGGGACGCGAACCCAATTGTATCTCATCCCCAGCTCTATAAGTTTTTGAGCAATTTATATTTCCAAAATTTTGAAATAATTTTTACTTCACAATTTTAAATTTTCATGGATTTCGTAATTCTCGTAGATAGTAATATTGTGACTTTATAGATATATTGCAACAGCAAATTGCATCCTGATCTTCCAATTCTTTTTTGGGTAATAAGGCGTTAATGGCAAAACTATCAAAAAATCTTAGCAGCCTTCATTTTAAAGATACGACATTCGGAAAAAAACTTTCACTTTGCCCTATGGTGTTCTATCTGACTATTTTGATTTAAAAATTTGTTTTTCGGGAAAAAGCTTCCGCTTCCGGTTTCGGATTTTTTAAGGTTGCTTTTCGATGAAGTTTAGATTTAGTTTTCAATTCCAAAGTGCGTTAAAATCAGAGCATCCGTTGAAGAGTTACGAGGCGCACACTTATACAGACTTTTTTAAATTGTTTGGGTTACTGGAGGTCCAAAACATGTATTTCCGTCAAAATCTCGAGCTCTAAAATTTTTATGAAATTAACACTACTCCACTTACAGTATAGGAAAGTAAAAAGACTATAATATCGAAGGAAGTGGTTATCTGTAAGCAGGCGCAACAGCTCAGTTGAAAAATGCATGTACGACGTTAAGAATTTACATTTCTGATGGTCAGAGATTTAAGAAGGGCGCTAAACATCTGACTTTCGAGTAGTTAATCACGGCCATTTTCGTGATATGAAATTCGTTATTTTTCTTTTAATTTTAGAGATCGTTGTTGTATTTATTAGATTTACAACTCAAAGGATTTTACAAATTGCATTTTTGAAAGTATGTATGAAAATTACGACACCATCATAAAAATCACGTAATAAAGCGTAATTTTTTTGAGTAGGGAGGATATAAAGTAAGCCCACAACCTTAAAATTCAATTCCTTAACGTTTGGCAATATTAAATGTTTTGTATCTCGGCGCAGGGCGGTGTTTGATAATTTTAATATTGCTCTAAAAAGCATAAAAAATAAAAATATAAAGAAATTTATTAATATTTAGAATAATACTGCGTTACTGTTGATAAAAACAAGTGGTACACTTTACAATAAACAATAAAAATAATTATGTATCCTATAATAATTAATAATCCGATATTGTTTTCGTCCCTGGTCTCATTTAAAAAAATAACTGAATTATAAACCACAAAAATATTACTCAAACAACAGGCCGGAATGAGCGATGAAATGTAATAAAATTAATAAAAATACTATTCTAAAACTTAAGGTTTACGCTGTTTTGCAGAGCGGCTCGAGGAAAGACGATGCGAACGAAAATTCCTTTATGGGAGCATTCGAAAAGCAATGAGAGAGCGTTTTTACTACTTTTTACCGTATAGAATGATTTCATCTAAATTAGTCGATTATTAAATTTATTAGATTGGCAATCATTCGATTATGAAAATCATTCGATTAAACCACTCGCTAGAAAAAGGTTGAATTCAATACACAATTAGTTGATTATTAAATTTGTTAGATTGGCAATCATTCGATTATGAAAATCATTCGATTAAACCACTCGCTAGAAAAAAGGTTGAATTCAATACACAATTTTGAAATTATTATTCTTTATTAAGAGTAGTATAAGTTTAAACAATATTAACAAAAACATTTGTTTAGAATATTCATGCAGAAAATAGGAAGAGGTAAATACAGTCAGTTCCTTATCGATTAAATAGTAATTGCCCATTTTCGATAATGTAGTATGTACAATTGTACACCCGCTTCGAGTATAGTGACTTATTCAAAGGAATACGTATTCATTTCAATAAGAGTTTATTCGAATAAGATTTATTCAAATAAGTTTTATTCGTACGAAGTAAATTTATCCGAATGCTTTGTTTGAATTAATTTTTATTCAAATAATTATGTATTTTATAATTCGAATAAAAAAAGTTCGAATAATTTATTTGTTCGATAATTTGAATAATTTTTATTTTAATACCGTTATTCGATATATCGAATTGCTCGATATATCATTCAAACTATCGATTTAAATGTAAAGCGCTAAACATAACATCCCCAACACATTTGGCACGTTACTTATAGATCACTCTGTATGTGTTTTCTTATTATAGACATTTCATTTTTACTGGCTTCGGGCGCACTATTCAAAACATAAAAAGTACATAAATAGACAAGTGCTCGACATTTTTTGGATCTTTAAACGCAAACTTTTTGAAATAAAAACAGTTTTTCAATATAGGCCATATTAAAGTAAAATTTAACATTAGTCTTCTTTCACTTCTATTTCCATTTGAAAGTGGAAACTGAATAAATATTAAACTTGCACTACATTTTTAATAATTTTCGATTGGATGGATATATTTTTTCATCATTTCAATTTCCGGATATAATGTTTGAAGTGTATTTACACACACTGGCATCTGTTAAGTGTTAGATGATGATATTTTCATCTCTATGAAGTTCTACTTCAGTATTGATTTTTTCCCCATAACAGTATTTAATTTTAAGTTTATATTCAAAGACCGGACTGTTAGCCGCAGAATAGCAATAAATTTAGTTAAAATTCAATAAGTGAACAATAACCATGGGCGTACTCAAATCCATTACGTGAAACATGTTGCACGATTTTGTAAGGTTTCTACAACTGCGATATTTACTAAAAGTTAATGTTGTAAAGCACCTGGTTCCGCGAGAAATGAACGTTCCAAAAGAAATGAATGAGCAGGGCTTCATAAACTTCAATATGTATGTGCTTGTTATGAAAGAAAACGAAACTTATTAAAAATCGTTTTGGTAATATTCCCAAAGTTATAAAATCATTGGAAAGTAAAAATTTGTCGCTATTAGAATCAATTGACCGCTTTCATTCTATTATTGGCAATTTGGCATTTGGCGGAGAATTTGGCATCAGGTTGTCGCAGTATATTAAACAAGTATTGTATCGCAATCCTGGTTACTCACAATTATTAGAAATTGCAAATATACTAAAGTCGACAAATAATCCAGTCAGTTGTTCACCGGCCAACTTTTACAGTTTTGCTCCTTTAACGAGTTGCGACGTCAAAAGGTCATTTTCAATGTTTAAAGGTATTTTGTTGGACAAGAGAACTAATTTTTTGGCTGAGAATTTAGAAAAAGTTGTTGTGTACTGCAATTCTTAAGTTTTTTTTTGCAACGCTGATGAAAGTCGATAGTCCAAACTTTTCTTTCGTAGAACTTTCACGTTGTATTAATGAATTTACACGTTCTATTTTCATTAATTCGTGGTTGCTATTTTTGATTTTATTAAAAAAAATATTTTTGCAGTTACATAAACGTGTTTCGTGCAGTACTTTTAAAACTCACGACCATTCATATTCTAAGCTAATGAACCACGTTTTATTTTATTTTACTATTACACAAGCATCAACTTCAATTGATCAAATAAATAATGACTATCTACACAAGCTAGCGTAAGGTCAAACATATGGATGTGTTACCATTCTAAGCTCGTAAATAATTTGTCGACAAGTTTAGGTTCGCGCCAGCTATATATTTAAGGGAATTATGTCCAAATTATTATTAATTGATTGCCTCATAATTTAAATACTGACTAAATACTAGACTAGAAATCCGAACACTGCTTATATTTATTTATCCTGCAGTTTACATGTTTTTGTTGTAATTCTTTTTGTTATATAGAACAACTTTTTCATAACACGATTGCTTTCCGATGAGGTAAAAAAGCATTCAATTTTTACGCCAGGCTGAACCAAACACAGTTAAATTTTAAAGCATTGTTGATTATCTTTGAAACATATTATCCCTTTCAATTATTTATGAAATGCGATTCGCATTTGCAATATTGTGTAAAAATTCACTAAAATGCTCGTTGCGGTAATACTTTCATAAAATGAAGTATGCGAATTTACAACGAGCTAAAACCGCGCAATTGATCATTAACGGCAAGTTCAGCTACTGCAATTTTAATCACCTGCAATCCGTTCTGTAATCACATGTTATGTAACACTCGTAACCTATTGTATAGCTTCGTTTACAAATTTTAATTAAAAATTTGTATTCGATTGTGAAATTAAACAAGAGAAACCATGAATTTCTTGCGGTGTAGTAGTAGAATAACATCGATTTTCTCTGGTTAAAAGTTCTATTACCTCAAAGAACAATATTTACAATGGTTAGGTAAAAGCGAGCCGAAAATTGGGGCTGTGACTACAACGCTTGTTTCTCCTTTTTATTACAAACCGCATCTGTTACAAAACATTGGCTTCGTTACAAAAAAATATAAAAAGGTAATAATTACCGCGAACTTTGCCGTCGTCTTTGTTTACCAGCGCTTTGCTTAACGTATATGTTACTTTTAGTAAATAATTCATTGCTCTATTCAGTAACGAATTAATTTCTTTGAAATATATACGGCGACTCGATAGCTAATGCTCATGTTGATTTCAATGATACGCCAGTTAAACGCAATCCCTAAAACTATATTCAAACGATAAAAGCCGCGTTTACAGTTCTGCTAAAACCACGTACCGCTTCAAATTAATACTAAGCTCCTAATAGCATAAGGCCATTTTCAAAGATTACATCACAGAAATGTTTAAACCGAAAGACATATTAGTAACCTAAACGCATATAGAATACCAAGTAGGGCATAGATACATAGTAAATTTTTCAGGCCATAAAGATAAAATAGTTGATGAAAGATTATGATGTACATAAAATCTAAACCCCGGATTTATTCCTTTACGTTCAAAAACGGTATATTTTTCCAGTATGAAATCGGATAAACAGCGAAGTTTTAATTCATTAAAATGCAACTCTGTATGTCAGGTTTAGCCGTATTAATATTACAAAAGCTTGACTAATACTGTAGTGTCTTTTAGTTTGTTCATTTTATTACTTGCCTTTTGCAAAATTTACTAACTATTGATTTAATACTTTGTATTAATTTCCGTGCAAAAATCAAGCCAGAGATAACTGAAGGGGCGCCACTACAATTTTGTTGTCCTAAAACGCAAATTTTAGAATAAAATAAATAAACAGAAATTGACGTAATTTTTCTCAGCAATTTTTAAACTGAAAATTCGTCGTGCCAACAGCTGACTTTAAATTCAGACCAGATTTTGAATCTAAGTGTTCAGTATAAAACGAGAGCTTCATAATAGTACATACAGTGTTGTTTCCGAAACATAATATACTGTTCTGTAACTATTTACGAATCAAGAAAACAGCATTTACCTTACACCAATTGCGAGTATTTCATATACATTAAAATAAACATTAAAATAATTTTTGTGATTTTGAGGTCGATTTTGCCTGATTCACTGTAGGTCAAATGTTCAGGATAAATAATGAATAAACACAGTACAATTAATTCAAGGTAATTAGTAAACCACGAGAATTTAAAACAGCCAAAGTAAGCAAAATTATATTCTAACAAAATTAAACAACCCAACGTGTGGGATATTTTCTGGAAAGAAGTGATAAGACTATCTTTTAACTTTATACAATTTTGTCTACATTTCAACGTTTGTACAAATTGGTGAGCTAAAATACACCTTAAATACAAGGTTCTCATTTTATTAATAATATTACGATGCTCCTCTCTCGTCAAGATTTTATGAAATCTTAAACATTTCTTAGTTTTAACAAACTAACTTTGAAGCGCAAAGCCCAAAGCAAACAGAGATTTTCAATTTTCTCACGGGTTTGTCGGAACTCTAAATTTGTTTAAGTAATTTGTAAAAGTGTTTGGCGGGTTCTCTGTAAAATATTACAAACGAACTATGATTACTCAATCGTTCAAATTCAGCACATTGGGGCGGTAAAGTTTACTTTTCGGTTTGAACAGATATTTAACATGTTTGACTGGTTCTCCGGAATTATTAAAAACAAACTTTTATTACTTACATGTTTAAGATTGCAATAAGACTGGATCAGGAGAGCTAATTAGTTCTTTGATGTAGTTGAGGAATCTTTTACTCTCTAAATAAAGAGCGCGCTTTAAAGGAAAAATTGCCTGACTGTCCTTCTCTTATTATCGTATTATAATCGCGGGAAAAACTGATTTTTAGATTTTGGCGAAAGTGCATGTTTGTTACACTAATGCTATTGCGACATTACTTCTGCACCATGCGTACATACAAGTTTGACAGGGGTTTGAATAAAAATTCTGGTACTAAGTCTGTAGTCGCTACTATTTAGGGACGTTCTGACTAGGAGTCGTCACGCTACTGCAGGAGGACCTTCAATTAGGCGAAGTGTGCAGGCGGGGTGCCATTAGGCGGATTTACACAAACCTGCAACAGATAAGTAAACTTGACGCTGATTAAAAACGCTACTTTAGTATCAGATCTAGAATTGCTACTCTTAAGGTCAGTTCTTGTTAGAGGTCTCGACGCTACTGCGGGACGACCTTGAATTAGGCGGAGAGGGTGCTACTTAAGCACATTGACGACATTTGATAGACAAAACAAAAAAAACGATAAAATACAACAAAAAGAAAAACAAAGAAAAAAAAAACGTCTGCAATCGCGATTTTTTCGGGCCGTCAGCCTGAATTGGACGAAGATCATAGGTAAGGGGCCATTAGGCGGGCTTATGAAACATGTCACCAATATAAGAAAATAATAAGTGTAGATATTTACATTCATTGCACACAAAATAGCAAAATAAGAATAAAAAAGTTGGAAGTCTTGAAAGCTCTTCGAATTTCTGTCATACGATACAGCAATTATCATTTTTAATAAAATTTACAACAAATCTAATAAATGCAAATTAAAGGCTTTTCCGTGTTTAATTTTATATTCCTTTTGCCCTTGTCAAATTGGATTCCAATGAGATGAATTTACTAAATATCACAACGCGAGGTTCATTATGAAATTTTTGGGAGTTTATAAAAACTCGTTTCGAGACTAATAAGTGTAAATAATTAAAAAGCTGCCCTTACCATCAAACCACAATACGGGGCTATAAGACCGTGTCTGCACCGTTACACTTCTTTGTAATTGTCATTACGTTTTAACTGTCCTGGCAATTTTTATAAAAATGCTTGAATTACAAAAGATTTAAGCTCGAGTATAAATGCCAACAAAGCCACTCAGAATAAGATCAGGGAGACAAATATCCTTTAGGTATTGCTGAAAAATTAAATTTCCAATTAAAAATATAAAACCAACTCCCAAGCCACCCTTCATATATTATATCAGTTTTTAGTCACTAAATTGATTTAACGAAATATTTTTAAATTTAAACGGTTAATTTATTTTGGCATTTAGAACGGTTTTATTTTAAGACCTAAATCCAAACATTTTTTTTATTGTAGAATCAAATTCGGAACACTTCTTAATTTCATACTGAAAACCATAACATCAATAAAAAAATTATACAAAAAAACAATTCAACAGAGAAATTACAATAGCTATTATTCCAAAAATATTAAATTATATAGGGTGTCCCATTTTAAATATGAAATTTGGGACCATTTCCGATGAAACTAAAATTGTAAAAAAATTGTAGTTTACATCAAGTATCGGAAATTTATATATATAATAAGCACATGGTATTTAATTTGTTTATCTTAATAAATTAAGTACAGAAGGGGGTGGGCTATGTGTCATTTACATCCGGTATATATAAATAAAATAATACAATACAGTAAATTTTAACAATGCTCGAGTTTCTGGAAACAAAAATTGTTTTCTCTTACACAAATTTAAAACCGCGTTTGAAAAAAGGATTTTCTGGTAAACCCCCTAACTAGTACACCTTGTAGTAAAAACGTTTGCCCTGAAATATCAAACTTTAGTTATCTGATGCCTGGATTTTTCAGCACGATTCCATAATCACGTATGAATGAACTGCTTAAAAGTTTAAAATGTTTTGGTATTCCTAGTTTGTGCTCGTTAAACGTGCTGTCCATCACTTTAACTGGTGAAGCAAGTAATTCGCTTAAAATTACCTCAGCGCAATAGATGTAACATTTTTTTAAAGTAAAAAAGTACTTTGCAATAATCAGGATAAAATTTATAAAAACATGTTTAAAAAACAGAAACACTTTTGTTTTAATTATTTATGTTTAAAAAAACAATTTTTGTAGATATGTGAGTGTATGTAAAAGCGTAAAAATTCTTCCACTATTTTTCTCTTTTTGTACTTCCAAAAGTGTGTTATATCGTACATAAGTCCTAACATTAACAAGTACCGAGTATGAGATGAAAATACCATTTTGCCGCTCGTAATGCCATGACAAACGGTGAGTCTTCACTGAGAACTTCTATAAGAACAAAAATGTAGTTAAAAGTCTGATTGCCTATGAAGCCAAAAAGATCGGTTTTTGATTTTTGCTTAAAAACAGATTGGGATTAAAGATCAGATATGAAAAAACAAAATAGATCAGCATACAAAGTGGGAGGAAAAGAAAAATGTAGCTCATAAAAATTACCAGATCTAAAACATAAGTTACGAATAACTTTCCAATGTATTGCGAGATTTAGTAAGAGTAGCGGTACTTCCCACTACAAGTCATTTTTTCTTTAAAACGCGCTTTCCAGTCAGAAAATAGAAAACTGCACACCTGAACTTTAAAGAGATCCTGTTCCGATTCTAGTGTAAACTTAAGCGTTGGAGAAATCAAAGTTCGTGTGTAATAATTATAGAAAACCCGTCAAATAATTTAAATCTTTATTCAATTAATTGACTTGACCGCTTGTTCGTACTGACTATACTGTAAATTTAAATATTGGAGCGATCATAGTTCGTTCGCAATGTTTCAGTCAGAAACTTTATATTTTATTCAAATCGAAACTTTACTGCTCACCCGTAAATTACAAACTTGAATATGTTTGTACAATTTAACCGAGAACCCGTCAAACACTTCGAAGTTAGAATTGCCGACATATTCAAAGAGAATATCACATTCAAACCTCAAAAAACAAACTAGCCCTCCCAATACGATGTTATTGCAAACTTGACCCTTACAGAAATTAAAGTTCGTTTGTAATAATTCCTGAAATCCCGCCAAACACTTTGAATTGTTCATTCAAAGTGAAAGTTACTTCACTAGCCGCTCTTGTTGATTTTATATAACATATGATCATAAGGTCTTTGAATAGCGGTTGCTGTGGAACTGCCAAGTCATCTATGAAATTATTTATTTCTATTAGTTTTGACATTTACTTTCAAACGTCAGCGGATTATAATTAAAAATGTTTCAAACAGAACATAAAATTTTTATGATTAGAGCATATTACCGTGGATGGAAATCGTGGTGAAAACGGTAACTGGGTTTATTCGCCTAAGTTATGTTTAAATGAATTCCGTGAAAGATTTCCCAACTTCGCCATAATCGAGCGAGATTTAGAAGTAAGTAATTCTATAGATAGCTTTGAAATTCCACAGCAACCGCGATCCGATGACTTTTTGATCATACTATATAATAATATAATGTAATTTGAATAATAGAGCGTTTACAGTTTGTTGGTAATATTATTCAGAAATTAAAGACTAAGCTTGTTTCTACAGCGAACTATAGAGAAGATGACTGTTCGTGGAGTTCTGGAATTTGCAATTCATAAAGTAGACCAAACAAAAGTGTAAACAACGTAGCAATTACTTTTAAAATTCTCGCGATGTTCATCTAGTATTCAAATATTTTTGAAAACTCGTGAGAAAATTGAAAAAGTTTGTTGAAAGTTTTATTAAAACTGGTTCCAGTTTTGTGATCAGCAAAGTGAAGTTAGTTTGGTAAAACTAATAAGTATTTGTTGTTTTTAATAAAATAAGATATTCAAATTAAGGTAAACAGCCCACAACGTCATATGTTTATTAGAATGCAGGCAAAATTGTATAAAGTTAAAAGATGGTCTTATCACTTGAGTATATAAAATAACTCATGTGGTGGGTTGTTGAACTTTATTAGAATATAATTTTGCTTACTGTAAATATTCTTTACGTTTTAAATCCCCGAGAATCACTGATTACGCAAACATACATTAATTGCATTTTGTTCATTCTTAATTTAGCGTAAAAGTAGGCGATTTAACACTCGTCCAGGTCCATAGCTGCAGATAGGGTTGGAATTCGTCACAGCAGGAATTATTATTTATTTCTATACAAAATATATTTAGTTTAAGTTTAATAACTTTATTTTAATTTTTACATGGTTACAATCTTAATATATTCCATTCTGTTAATAGCTTTGTGATATGAAAAAGATGAGAACAAAAAAGTGAATTTAATTTAAACTGTGAAAACGTTATTTTAATGAACGTCTAAGTTTATATTTATATAGTTTTGCTATAATAATTAAAACCTACACTGTTATGTAATGGTCAGTGACTCTGAAAGCAACACTTCAATACTGAAAAAATCTCAAGCGTCAAGTTACGTTTGATGAAGTAATATAGGACTCCAGATTTCAAGAGCTAACCTTATAGCACTTTAACTGGAAAACCTAAAACATTATTGGTAAACACGTTTCCCGTACGTTTTCCCACCATAAATCACATTTTTGTAATCCTCGAACCGTTAATTAAAATCTCCTTGAATTCACCACAGAAAGTTTTCTTTGTAAACAGTTTACCAGCACCGCTTCACTTTTTCAAGTGCCAAAACTTTGATAAATCGTTATAATTATTAAGATCGCGGTTTTCATCCCCTGTTGCTGGTATTGCAATAAAATGTAGTTCCTGACGTGGCAATTAATTATTTTGGTTTGAATATTATGAGTATGAATAGTACGGAATTAAAGTAGATAGACTTATCTAAATTCTTATCTTCTCTAACCTTCCCCCCTTAAAAAGAATAATAAATTTGATATTGATGTTGTATCAGCTCTAAACAGAGCGTAAAAATTTAAGATTCAATTAGCAACTTTTTTTTTAAATAAAAATTGAATTTAACATAAAGCTTCAGTTTGAGAGAAATATGTGTTGAGGTCACTTTAACGGTTCCGAATGCGGGTCAATCTGCTACTGCAGTTTTGCTGGGAGCTTATGCAGTTGTAGCATTTATGTTTGTACATGTACAAGCTGAATGTACGAGTACATAAATGAAGCACAACGCCATCACAGTTAGACTACGTTTTAGTTTCATTTTGGTCTATTCACTAAATTAATCCCCACTATACTGTACAACTCACCAAGTATGTAGTACTATTTATACCCGATTATTGATGCCTGAATTATATATTTTCTGCTAGTGCTATACAATAAACGGCCATCGTTCAATAAATGCAGCGCCAGGCAACCGCCACGAGATCTTCCTTGCCTTAGCACGCTGTTTTCTTTTTTATTCTCTGATTTAAAATATTACATTACTTTTCAATGTAGAAATTATGCGACCACGTTCCTGTCGTGATTGAAAAATTCAGTTTTTTGAAAATTTGGTTTTCATCACTGTCGTAAATTTTCAATTTTACCCAGTTGGAGTGCGCTTGAGCGTGGTTTGGAAATTATACCTTAAAAAGGGGACGATTCTCGTCCTTTTAACAAATTTTTAATTTTTAGGGGTTGGGTATACTTCAGGGTGGTTTGGTGGTATTACTTTCAAAAGGGGGATATTCTCGTGATTTTCACAAATTTTGTGTTTTACCTTCCTCGCTATACGAAGTATACCTATAGAGGAAGGTATTGGTTGGATTTGGAGCAAATGCCTTCGTTCAGCGAAGTTTTTTTCACTTCGGGCTTAGTGGCCGCGATATAGGCGAGTTATGCCCAAAAGAAAAGTACTTTTATGCCGAACATTTTCTACCTAAACATTGTGACTAATAAGCAGGTTTTAGGGAATGATTTTCGTCGGTTTTGCAAATTTTCGTTTTTTAGGGTGGAGTGCATTTTCGGGTGGTTAATATACTCCATATAGTTATGAAGGTAAAAATATATAGTCCGAAGCAATTCCGATTAAGTACCTTTTACGTTGCCTTAATTTCAGTGCTGTGATCGTAAAGCAATCGACCAGTCCAGGAATTCAAAACAAACGTTTGTTGAGTGTAGAATCAGCTACTAGACTTTTAATTAAATTGCGAATAACCTAGGTATCAAGAAATTAGTCGTTAAGAAAGTTTTTATAAGTTGGAAACATTCTAAAGAAGTTTAAAAAAATATTTTTCGAAAACTCAACACACGATTACTTATTAATTTTTGCCAGCTGATAAAACCAGGGATGAGCTAGGATTTGATTTTCAATTTCCTGTGACGCCCTCTATGCATTTTTGGAGCTCTTGAACCCAATACCTTATTTATCAATAAACGGAAGCTAATACAAAATCCGCGATACAACTGATTTTCTCACCAGGGACATTCAAATAAGAATTCAAACTTACGTTTTGCTGAAATAATATTTAAAACAACTATTTGCCCCTCCCTACCTATTTGGTGGTTTTCTTTAACCAAAAACCATTTCTTATGCTAAATTTAAATAAATCGTTTTTGTCCTCATCTCCTGTAGGACACGCCTCATTTCAACTACACTTCCATTTTTATAGGCGGTCCGAGTCTAACTAACTGTTTTTATTGTTTTTTTTTGGGCTGAAGTTTAACGAGTGTTGCAATCTGAACACGTTTGGGGTGTTTGATCGTAGCTGTTGGGTTTAGAACGTTATGATACAAAATACTTTGAAAATCCGAAAATGTGATAGCTCCAGCGAAGTGCTTGCACGTGCCTTCTGTACGATTTTCTGGCTGTTACTTAAATACCACTAACATTTGGCGAAATTGCATTGACCAATAATTACCAGAATTCAAAAGAGATTTGTTGAAAAAATTGCATCGGTATCAAAAGCTCAAGAATACTATTTTGGACGTTATAAAAAGGAACTGTTTTTTTGTTTAAATACTGACTTTTCTTAAACTGTTCTATTGTTTATTATTAGCTTTGAAGACAAAAGCAAAGACAAATTCTTTCCAGCTAAATGTTTTCCAACGTTTATTTTCGATGCGTTCTCTGTTCATGGATATTTCAATCAAAAACTAATTTTATGCCTCCTGGCTGCGTCTTTTGTTATTTTGCTTTGCTGTCATCGTTATACTCCTTGATAATTGCAAATTCTACGTTTCACTTGAGAATAAATATAACGTTTAGACATCGATTTCTACTTCACTACTTAATTTCGTGCTTGTTATATTTCTTCCAAGAAAGAAATTGCATCTTTTAGCTGTAGAAAAGTGGCAAAAAAACCAACGCTTTTTTCATGACAACAATAATTGTATGTGCCTTCTACAGCTAATGCTGTTAAGGTCTTCTTTTGCCTTTATCTAGTTATGGGTAACAGTAGTAAGTAGCTGGAGGTAACCTACAGCTTCCCCGGACTTATTACAAACGAACTTTGATTGATGTTTACAAGGGATAGTTAGTTCTATAAAGTTGAGGTGAGAAAACCTTTACTGTTTGACTGCGGAGCGCGTTTTAAAGAGGAAATGACTTGCAATAATGCGCGCTTAGACTCTTAATACTTTGAAGAGAGAGGGGTTAACGAAGTAGTTTTAACTTCAATTTTACAGGTTACTAAACCAATAAACAGTTATTTTAACGGCCGAAAATAAGTTATATTTTGACTGTATACAATTCTGTCTGCATTTCAATGTACATAAAACTTTATGTGCTATTTACTAATTATAATATTCTTGTTTCATTACAATTGATGCAACTACCGAAGAGCTCACCCTCGTCAAGATTTTATAAAACGACAAATATGTATTAGTTTTACCAAACTAATTTCGCTTTATTGAAGCACAAAGCCGAAATCAAATAACAAAAACAAAAATAAAAAAATAAAATCTGATGGGCAAACAAGTTCTTTTAGCTAAACATTATAATTATAAATGTATATCTCGAGAACAGAATAAATATTAATACGGACGAACAGTGATTTCTCAATAGTTCAAGTCTGCAGTAAATTTAATGCGGTTGGTAAAGTTTACTTTCGGTTTGAATAACATTTAAAGTGTTTTGCGGAGAAATATTGCAAGCGAACTGTAATTGCTTAATTATTCAATTTTGCAACAAATTAAGCGCGAGCCGTCGCTAAAGTTTAACTTTCGATTTGAATAAAATTTAAACTGTTTTACGGGTTTTCGCAAAAATATTACAAACAAAATGTGCTTTCTCAATTGTTTAAGTTTGCAATAAAGCCATCACGATCGGTCAGTAATTATAACTTCTTTTATAAAACCTAAGTTCTTGAAATCAAGTGTCAAGTCTCCTACGTGGTTGTTAACATAAACATTCACTACAAATACTGCTAACAAAATTATAAATACGCTGTGTCGATACGTAAAATTACAGCCAGCCGTAACCAAAAGTTGAGACAGTTCCGGATTTAATATATAGGTAGGAATAGCAATAAAATATCAGTCAGAAAACTAACTGTTGCGTAGAATTAATTCTCATTTATTTAACAATTTAAATTCCAACTATATAATAAAAAAGTGAAATCCTAACTTTACGGTTACATAAACTTTAGTAAAACATAACTTTATTTCATGGTTTCATACCGACACAAAACATTTATTGCCTGCAGTATTGCAAGGGCTTACGATATATTCCGTCAACACCAAACAGGCGATATGGCGAACATTGTTCACACAAAGTGCGATGATTATCTCACCTTTATCCAGCCTTTTCCGCACACTAAAAATAATGGTCATTATTGGTTTGCTACTAAAAAGGTTTCATAGAATATTATACCTTCATTTTGTCCTACGCCAAGTGCACTCAATGCGTATAATACAAATATCGAAATTAAAACTAACATAATGGTAATACGCTTGGTGTTGAATATGTGCGAATTAACTCATAAAGCCCATGTCCGGATATTTAGTCTAGTATTTAGTTCGTATTTAAATTATGGACCAGCCAATTAATAATAAATCCTGGCATAATTCCTTTAAATATGTATTGTGCATTTATGCAATTTTAAACGAATTATTAACGGGCTTAGAATAGCAACACTCCCACATGTTTGACCGTATGCGAGCTTATTTAAATACGTATTATTTACTTGGTGTGCTGCATCTGATGTTTATGTAATGAAAAAAATTATATAGAACAGGGTTCATAAGCGTAGAACACACTCATGGATTTTGTTTACTTATTGAATTTTAGCAAAATTTGTTGCTGCTTTGGGACTTAAAGTCCAGTCTTTGCGTCACAACAAAGTGGTGCTATTTTATAATGCTGCTAAGTGGTGTAATAAAAGTAATAATTGGTCCGCTAACATATTGCTTAATTCTTTCGTAATTTTACAAAATGTAATTAGTTGTTTACTGCTACGAGCCAACTATTGCCATTATTACTTACGTGTTAATAACAATATACGTAAAGTGTCCATTATTAAACATGAAATCAAACAACTTAAGCAATTTTTAAGCTTTAACACAGCCAGTATTGCCTACCTGGTAAAAGAACGTAATTCAACCAATACAGCGAAAATTCTTAACGTTGTTGAATTCCCTTATTTTAAAACATACCATGTAACCATGTAAATATCTGGCTTTTAGTAGCGGGAGTCCGTCGTCATATAAAGTCGAACTGATTTGATTTAAACATATGCAAAAGCATCAAAATTCTTACCATTGGGCTGGACACAACATCAAAACTATACCATTGAATAATCAAACACATTTTTCTCACAAGCAAATCGATAAAATATCAAAATAAACAAATAAAACAAATTTATGAAATCTTATATATAAATAAAATTTAAACTTTTGTACGCACAATCCCAATTTACCTTTAAGCATTGTTTACCCAAATATTACACTCAAACTACATGAGCATAAATAAAATAAATTTTTTCTCGTTGAGCTAAGGTAATACGCCTTGTGATTTAAAAAATGCGACCACATGTCGAAAATATTGAAAATGTTAAAAACTGTAAATTTTTTAACTTTTTTGAAATCTGGCAATTATGAAATATTAAGAAAGTTTTCAAATATTTTGAACACATTAATAGTTTCAATCTGAAAATTTTCGAATATGTGAAACTTTTGAAAATGAAGATTTTAGGAATTTTCTTAATATTTGGAAAATTGTAAAAACTATAGTTCCAATTTTTCAAAAATTTTAAAATTTTGAAAATTCTTTAAAATATCGAACCTGAAAATTTTAAAAATGTTGCAAATTTTTAAAATATTGGAACAAATGAAATAATTTCAATATTAATTTGAAAATTTTGATAATTTTTAAAATTTTGAACAATTTTTTTTTAATTTAGAAAGTTCTGTGGTCCATTAAAAAAATGAAAAATTTAGAAAGACTTCCGCTGCAGGCGTAATGTTTTAAAGGGCTCAATTTTATTGTATAATTTTTTAAGGAGCCGATTTTTTTTTCGTCTGATAGCTGCTGATAATTTAAAACAATTTGCAGTGTGGTATGTTTAAACAGAAAATAGGAAACGCAGCGCGTTCGTACCGTTGGATAGTCGCATGTCTTCCCCTATACCATTCACACGTGCGTATTTTTCTAGAATTCATCGTACATATTTTACATATTCTGCGTTTTTGAAGTGTAAAATATGTATAAAATGGTAGATATACCAATTTTATTTAACGCACATATTCTACATTCTACATTCTACCTATTCTACCAAGAAATTCTAGAAAATAGCATTTTATGTGTAAAGTTACAATTCTGCTTCTAGTAGTGGAAGCCCGTCTCAGGTTAAGTCAAGACAGTTTTGGATTTAATATACAGGCAGGGTCATAAGATGCGGGTTTCAAAATATTTCTGTTATTTGAGAAAATAGGTAAAACAGTTGCTAATAAAAGTTTTGCGGACCGATTCGTACTATAAACTGAAACATGAAAATCTTATACAGGGTATTTCAAAAAAACTATTTATAAAATAATATTTTTCTAAATGGAATGCCACATATGTTTTTATCTTAATGGAAAGAACATTTAATTCCCAACAAAAAATAACTATTTTTGTAGATTTTTTATTGGGAATTAAATGTTCTTTTTCTTATGGTAATATGGGGAATTTTATTGAAGAAAAATATTATTTTATAAATATTTTTTTATAAGATTTTCATATGTCAATTTATGGTGCGGGTCAGTCCGCACAACTTTTATTCATGACTTTCTTACCTATCTTTTTAAATACGAGTAGCAAAAATATTTGAAAACTGTATAGATAGATGGTAAGTTGTAACACCATTTTCTTATTATCCAAAAAACAATAAGCAATTGAACCAGAATTTCGTGCTGTTTAGCATTTACTGTTATTATAAGGTCAAAATTATTGAATTAATAATGTAATTTTAATATTATCCAATGCAATAAATACCCTTAAGCGAAATTTTACCGAAACATATAACAGGTACTTACACGAAATACACTAGATGGCGTAGAGCGTAATTGTAGGGGCGCCAAAATTGAGATTTTTCTTATGAGTACAATGAATGAATTTAAAACCTAAATAAGCTATGTAAATATTTTACATTTCAGAAACACAAGTTAAATGGTTTACAAGATCAGCAAAAAAATAATAAACGAGAATTTTTTTATTAAACTGCGTAATGTAATCTTGTTTTGGGAAACGTAATTAGAGACAAACAGTAGTGTTTGCTGTAGTTTCATTAGATTTCTTTGTTTCCTACTCAATCCTGATGTTTTTCCAAGAAACGGTCATATTTGTTTAACATCCTGTATGGGTAATTACATAATAGAGACATCCGCATGAGAAAATTACGCAGTGGAGCGGTAGGCCGGCGTGGACTATAATTTCCAGTGGCGATGCGCGCCGCCGTTGCGCTGTCCATTTTCCAAAAGCGGGTTGTTAGTACGCCAGCATCCTCCGTTTGGCGTCCCGGTGCAACTCGACGCTCCATACATACGCGGGATCCACATGGGTACGCTTAGTTTCATTATCCTTTATATCTGCAGGTTTTTGTGTAGTAGTACGTTGACATCCCATACGCTTAAATTATTTTGCCCCATCTCACATAAACTATATTTCTTTTAAATTACACACTGTTAACAGAATAAAAGGATTTATTTAAATTTGAATAATTTTAAAAAGTTGTTATGTTCCATTGCGGTTAGCTCCGTATTGGCCAAACAAGCTTATAAGTTGGCCACCCTTATTTGCAATTTTAAGTGATTAGCGCGTAACAAAATTCTGTGAAAACCGAGATGAAAACCCTCGTAGGAATTAATCAAATTGATTTAGGGAATCTTTCAATCTCAGTTAAAGCTTTTTCTCTAAGAAAAGCCTTGTAGGGTGCTTACCAGGCATTAGTTTTATTTGGTAAAAACACACCAACAAACTTTATGAACAGCAAAACAAGCCCATTGAGGTTTTCCTCCAAATTTCCCCCTTGTGGAAACTGACTAATAAATTTTAATTCTTCAAATTACCCGAATATTAAATAATGGCACTTCGTTTCTTCAATAATTATAAATGCACTAGTTTTTAGTTAGTTGCTTGCGGGAACAAAAAGCAAGTAACTTGAAACTTCTCGTCAACGCGTTCTTGTGTGGTAAGCATGTGGTTTGGATTGGATTCCACTTCAAACTTTGAATTTCTTCGTTAAAAGTAGTGCACGAATTGTAATTAATCTAACTAACTGCATGAAATTAAAGTGTGTTAAACGATTTACAGCTTTATTCGGATTTTTCTTTTAAATTCACATTTACGAAAAGGACAAACTGTAAAATATGTAACGGAACAAACCATTTTTGGCCTTAAAATAAAAAAATTACCTTAACAGGAAGTTTTAAATTTTGACGTAAAAATGGTTTTAAGCGCAGTTATTAGCAGAAATTACTATTAAATTTTTGTGCAAGTCATAAGTTTATTTTCCTAATTATTTCCCATGATATTTATACATTAAAATGCTTTGCAAATACATTTTTCCATCTATCAAACACGATATACAAGAAGATTTATCAACTGTTTAGTGCCGAAACATGTTACATTTCTCATTCTATCATTTTTCTGCTGATACGAAAGAATATTATATTTTTCCAACATAAAAATCTGTACTGAATTTTTATAAATAATGGTTAGTATTATTACTGTGTTTAAAGTTTTATCACGTATTTCTAATTCTACATAATTTAATGTATTATTGGCCGGCAAAATAAAATCAAATAATGTTTTAAACTGAAGTGACGACTCACCAGCTAAGGTTATAACTACGTGTGTTAAACAGTTCCAGCAATTTATTTTTCTATACCCCATAAATTCTAAACTCACAGTTTCAGAAAGATATTTGACTATTGCAAGTACTGAACAGGAATCCCACGGTTTACTAGGTCAATGATTTTACTGCAGGCCTAGAATAGCGCAAACAAACTTAAACAACAAATAAATTTTTTATAAGTTACTGATTGATGTAACGTGTTGTGGCGCCAAGGAAAAGTATTTTAACGTTGCCCATTCAACCATCTTCATTAAATTTTGTGTTAAATGCGTGGCGCCGCAGTAGTAAATTACGAAATCTGACAGAAATAAGATTTTTATGTAAAAAATTTCAACAATCACTAAAATGTTAAAGTCAAAAGTTAAAATGTTTTTTTTATATGTATTTTATATAAATTAAATGTAATAAATCTGAGCTAGCATATTTCAAAATTTGATTAAAAACGGAAAAAATGTAAAATCATAAAGTGTTAAACTGTTAATGTTGCTTTTGCTGATTTTCTGCGGTTACAAACGTTTATATTCTAGAGACAGTTACACCGTTCGATTTACATTCAAATCCATTTGGTCTTATTTGGTAAATTCTTGTTTGAACACCTTAATTGCGATTAGTGATCGTCCTTAGATAATTATTATCCGAATTGTTTTCAAAGTGTGACTTCGTAAGTTGTGCCTTCTTAAATACAATTTTTAAATATTACATATTCATTTACAGACCAAATCTTATCAAAAACGGAAGACACTAGGGTAGTTAAATTGACAAAATATACAGCCTGAGTCAAAAGATACGGGTTTCAAAATGTTTCTGCTATTTGAAAAGATACGTAAAAAATTTACTGATTAAAGTTGTGCAAACTTGACGTATGAAAATCTCATACAGGGTGTCCCATAAAAAATATTCAAAAAATAATACTTTTCTTTAACGGAATGCCCTATATTTTTTTATTATAATGAAAAGAACATTTAATTTCCAACAAAAATCTAAATAACTTAAATTTTTTTACAACCCACAGCACATCACTGGGCAACCCGTTTAAGAACGACAAAACTCACAGTAATAGTTTATTTAGTGCTAATGAGCGGACGGCATGAATTGAAGTAGTTTCGATTCAATCGCCTAGCTCTTCACTTCAGTCAGTCTAGTATAGCTAGATGTGGCAGTGTGACGTTAAGGTTAACATGACAATGGTGCTTGGGACTGCAGAAGTTGCGTCACGCCAGCTGCACTCTTCTGTCCGGCTCTAAATACTGTAGTTGTAACCGCAATCAAAATACGCACACTTGATAAGTTGCATTCTCACGCTCTGACTCTGCCTGCATTAGGTTTAATAGTAAAATATACGTTTAAAAGTATTACAATTCTAACTATATATTGTTATTATTATTATTATTAGTACTTCACGAGTCAAATATAATTATGGTTTTATTAGATGAAGAGGCATTTGGCCGTAACAGCCGCCACTGCATGCATATGTGTAAATAAGTTATGAGACAACTACCCTATACAAATTACGCCAGCCTGATTTATTGTTTATACCGCCTGTCCACGAAACTGTGGAACATACAAATAATGCTATGCTAAACTTTGCAAACAATTATAATGCAGGTTAATTATAAGCAAATTTAATACAATGATTTTTCTTTCCTAGGTAAATAATAAATAGCATTGTCAATTTTGTGTACATTTACTAATCATGTGTGACTTGTGAAAGTTTGTCTTTAAAGTTGCGTAGAACCCTGTTTTACCGATCAACACCAGCATAGCGCTAAAACGCACTTTACATCTGTTCTTTTACGTAGAATGTAGTAGTGCTGTCGACGGGGTACGGTTTACCGGTCAAGCGGTCAATTATTTTTACGGAAACCGTCAATTATAAATTTTCTAAAAACCGGTTTCAAAGCGGTTGGAGCCGATCTGAAAAACCAGTCTTAAAAACCGGTCTGAAAAACCGGTCTGCAAAATCGGTCTGAAAAAAACGGTCTAAAAAAGGGTCTGAAAAAAATAAGAAAAATTAAGTTTAAATGATAATAAATTAAATTAAGTTTAAATAATAAATAAATAAATAAAACAAAACAAGTATAAGGCTTGTACTTATAATTTTGTTTAATTTATATAATATCATTTAAACCTAATTTTTTTATCTACATCGGTATATGAAAAAATGGCGGTAGCTCAGAGGTTCGGTGCTTGGCCTCTAACGCTATAGGTCTGGGGTTCGATTCTCCGGCGAAGCCATGCAGCAATAAAAATCTATGCCGTAACCCGCCAATCACATTTTCCAATTCAGTGTAAGCAGCCGTGGAGCTTTACTGCCTGAAGCCTTCTCTGGTATTTAGTCGTTCGGATTCGACTTTAAACTGTAGGTCCCCCGTATCCTACGTTAGCGCTAAGGACAGTACGTGGCAGCGAAAAGTGCTGAAGTCCAGCAGTGGGATGTAAAGGCTGATCACGATAGGCATATGAAAAAAAATTGAATAGTGATTACGTCAAAAACAGTGTAGTGAATTGCCGACCGGTTTTAAGGCAGAATTTTCAGACAGGTTTTTCAGTAATCCGTTTTAACTTACATGAAAAGTCGCGTTGTACGATAACTGAAAAGTTTTTCTTACTACTTAAGATTATTGTTTGATGTTTTATATTTTTTTTGAAAATCACTTTTCCACACTTCCAGTATGGAGAAGCAGTATTGTAATTCTGAAAATTTTTCTTCCAACAGTTGTTTATTCAAAAACAGGCTGGTAAATCGCTGTAAAATTTTATATCGCAAAAGCCCTAAGAGATTGCAAGGCTATAATAAACAAATTTTTGGAAATGATACAACCCGTCAAGATTAAAAATTTTCAAAATTAAAAAAAAATTGTTTATTTTGTATTTGATTCTAACTACACCTATTTATCCTTATTAAGATGTCCTAAACAAACATTTTTGGTTTCTAGCAAAACTTGAATTCACATAGACGTTCCGAGTGCAGTGACGGCTTGTGCATAGGAGCACAATAACACGTGCACTCCCAGGGTTTAATTGGAAAAGCGAAATTGTCATACTGTATTGCAATGTAATATCACCGAAAAGTAGTAATTAATATACCCACATTTTCACGTCGACTAGTAGTTGCAACAAATACGTATTTTTTTAACCCGAAACAGGCAAGTAACTAGAAACTACCGCACTTGCGACCATAAATGCTCAGATCCCTGCTAAGGTCTCAGTGTGTGGGAGTGGGGGCTTTTGATAGATTAACACAGTGCGACCGCACTAAATCAGTGTGCTATCAGGCGGTCATTGGGTCACTTTTTACAAATGTTTTGTCTCTGTCAACGGCGATTTTTAATTTTTGTTTACGTGTCCTTAACGGTTTTTTATTTTTTCTACTAGTAATTTAAAAAGATAAATCCAAAATAAACACTAGCTATCTTTAGCGTTAAAGACTTAAAAACAATGTGTTAATTCTTTTTAACTTGGGGGGGGGGGGGATGAAATACGAAATAGCCTGAATTTTTAAGTTATTTATGAAAACAAATGACTCGCTCTGTAGATGCAGTATTAAGAAATTGTGTATTTTATTTGCCGCACTTTCGATTTGGACATGGCTTTATTGGGCAGAATATAACCCAAACAATAAACAAACGCAGCTATTTTGGTGATAAGTCCTTGCTCCGCATTACATATGTAAGTACAGCAAAATGCAAGTTGATGGACTTCAGCAGAACAGCATTTCTCCTCGCTGTTTTAAAGGTTTATTTTTGCGTTCAAAAAGTTCCCTTGGTAATTTCCGTTTTCTCAGTTCAAAGATTCTCAATAGAAAAATGCATGTTATGCTTTGGGCGATGTTGAATGAAATTCGTAGGATAAGTAGATTTCACTGTGACTACGTATTATGTGTACAAATTGTGAACCCTTGCACTGTCCGAGTGCAAACAAGTGCTGCAAAGATTCACGATCTGGTTACATAATTGAACATGTCACGAGTATTATGGTTTTAAAGTAACTGATGGGACTATAACGTAACGATAATATAAAATCTATAAAACACCTAGCTCATCGCACTTAGCGCTATTCACCGGTCTAACATGCCCCATCCCGAAAAGACATGCAACTCAACATACACACCACATACAACGTTCATGCACACGCCGGGTTTAACTTATTCTAAACATGCAGAGGATTCGAACCTAGCTGCGTTAGGAATCTAGCTCTAGAGCCCGAGACTCTAACCGCTAGACCACCCGCTGGCCCTGCATAATTTATAGAAACACAAATAAGCAAGTTCAAATATAAGTTGTAAGAATTGGATGGATCTAAACTGTACAATAAATTGCATTATACAGTGTGCTGTTTTTTTAGTGTATAATTAGCAAGTTTTATTTATTAAATTAAAAATTTATACACTCTGTATTGTTCCATTTTTGAAATGAGAATAAAATTCTACATATAATTCAATTTAATTTAATATATTTTATTAAATTTTTTAAATCCAAAATTTTTTAAAACAAAATTATTTTTCGTACAGAGTACCATGACTAACGTAGAATGGTTCATATGAAGGAAAATATTAAGTAAAAATTAAAATTGAAATGTAATCGTTATGCGCTTCGCTCTTTGAGGGGTTAAAATTTGTTTGAAAAATGTTGCGACGCATTTTCGTGTAGCTGGAGGGTTGCCACTACTAACTGGAATTTTAGAAAACAAAAATAAACGAAAATTAACGTAATTCTTCTCAAAAATTTTTAACTACAAATTCATTGTGCCAGCTGATAACAGCTGACTTCGAATTCACACCAGATTTTGAATGTTATAAATAAATAAATTAAGAACTCACATCAGAACGTATGATGTTCTTAACGGAACAAATATATTGTATAAATGTGTATATAATGAATAAAAAATAACTCTGGGTGTGTCTGGGTTTTTCTGCGGCCTGGTTTTCAAGCTAAATTAAGAATAAGCTAAATGAAATTATTATATGGTCGCGTAACTAGTGAACATCGGGGATTTAATACGATAATAATGGTCAAGCAAAGCAAAATTATATTCCAACAATGTTCAACAACTTAACAGGTGAGATACTTTGTGCAAGAAAGTGATAAGACTATCTTTTAACTTTATACAATTTTGTCTGCGTTTCAATGTATATATGACGTTGTGGGTTTTTCGCCTTAACTACAATATTTTTTTTATTAAAAATGGTACAGCGCCTTGGTAAAGCTCATCTTTCGTCAAATCGTTTGACGGGTTTTCCGGCATTATTACAAACAAACTTTGATTTCTCGAATGTTCAAGTTTACAAAAACACGAAAGCGGGAGGTCTAGTAAGTTCGTTGGAGTGCAGGTGTGGAGTTCTTCTACTTTTCTGTCGGCCAAGTGCGTTTTAGAGGTAAAACGACCTGGAGGGGTTACTACTACCACTTTTGAAATACGCGCTCAAGGTCGGAATATTTTGGAGCGAGAAGGGTTAACAAATTAATTTTGAGTTAAATTTTACAGGTTATTGAACTGACCAAACATTATTTTAACGGCCCAAAATAAGTCGTTACAAAATCGAATTTTTCAAATGGTACAATATCGATTTGTTTTGGGCCCAAAAAAATTTTACTTTTAAGAATTTATTTAAAGCTGTGATACACATAAATTTATTTTTATCCAAAAATGTAAAACTATACAGGGTGCTACATTAAAAAAATAAAAGTTGATTGTAAACTAAAAAAAGTATAATGCTTGCGAAATTGCGGAACCTACAAAAGTTATATAACTTTTATCTGAACTTGTTTTGTATCTATTCAAATCATGGGATTTTCTAAAAAAAAAGATGGGATTAAATTGTGCACTCTCAACTTTGTCGATTGGAAAATGATTCGATAATATTTACGTGCTATGTTAGTTTAATAACAACCCACACTGCAAGGGTGAACTAATAAGGATAAATTTTCCCAACGTGTCAACGTTGCCGTTTACACATCATGTGATTAGTCAACATACTGAACCGTTTTAATTTACGTAGGTATAAATTATAATATCCCCTGGGTGTACACAAGCTTTAATCATGTCGTAGGCTGCGTGTTTTATCTACACGGCGTTGTTACTATCTCCTTCCTCTTAAATATATTTCGTTCAACACGGAAACGCCGTGACTAAAATCTTGTTAGGCCAGAACCTGCTATTTGATCGTAATGTCAATTTAAAAGCTGTAAATCACTATGCGAATTCATTTTCGGAATCTGCACTTGTACTTTGGTATCGACTGCTCAATCTGTATAAATTGTTTTGGCTTACACTTAACATGATGTCACCGAATATTAAATCGTCGTATCATTAATTTGTCTTTCCGTATAAATTGTTCCACAAATCAAACGCAGATACACTACTATGTATATAAAGAAACTGTCAGTTTTCAACACACACTGGATAATTAATTCTCTTACTGTGTGCATGCACCAAAAAAATTTAAATTATTCCTGGCTGGTAATTTAGTAATGAGAATTAGTTGAATGTTTATAAAATAATGAATTAATGAATAATAAATAGGAATACAGAAAACTGATCATAAGTATTTTATTATTAATTTGAAGTTTTTCTGAATCACATTAAAATAAATGTCGGGCAAACGCCACGGAACCTACCTTGCCTATACTGAAATTTTAATTTTTTTTTTCAAATATTTCGTTAATTGTAGTTTTTTGAAAATTTTGAAGTATTTTAAAAGTGTTAGAAATTTCAAAACTCAAAACACTAAAGAATGTTTAACATTTGAAACTTTTGGAAAATTTTCAAATTGAATTTTTTGAAAGTGTTAGAAAATTATTAAAGTTTAAAAAAATTTTTATAGAATTTTGGTTATTTTTGAATTTTGAAAATATATTGAAATTGTGACAATTTTTGAAAAATATAGAATACCTAACGCCCAAAACAAACATTTCCAAATATGCGATAAATATATTCTTAATAAATATACAATGTATTAGAAATAAGCTATTGGAACTGGAAATTTTCTTGAAATTAAATCCCGAAATAAACGTTCTTTGTTTGACGGAGCATTGGTTATTTGATGTGCAAGTCGCTGCAAACAAATTAAGTGAATTTACTACAGCAAGTATTTTTTGCCGTAACACTTATCTACATGGATGGCGGTGTGGCTATTTTTGTTAAAAACAATATTTTATATAAACCTATAAAGAAATTTGAATTCTTGAACAAGGAAAAACATTTTGAAATAGTAACAATAATTGAATTAATAGACCAAAAAATGACTGTGACTACAATATATCGTGCGCCTGATGGAACATGGATATTTTTTTCAACAACTTAATCACATTTCTAGAATTAATCAAAAATTTAGAAAATATAGTAATTACGGGAGATTTTAATACACAGATGCAGAATAATGCAGATAAACATGCCGTTCGATTAATAAATATCTTAACGTCATATGGTTTACACCAAACAGTTCAAGAACCGACAAGGCCGAACAAAAACGGAGGTTCAATAATTGATAATGTATTTACAAGCATATCAAAAGAAACTTACAGAGTCGAAGTTAAAAATACGTGCTTATCGGATCACTTTGGTATACACTTTTCAGTAAAAAGTATTCCACAAAAACAGGAGGAGAAAGTTAATAGCCGAAAATTAACTATAAGAAACTGAAATAACCTAAAAACGGCTTTGGAAAATACAAACTGAACTACAATTCATGAATAAATAAATGCCCAAAATTGTTTCACCGAGTTTTATAAAATTTTATTAAAACATTTCGATGACTGCTGTCCCAAAAAACAAGCAGTATCAAGAAAAATTAAAATTCGTTGGTTTACAGATGAAATAAGGGATATGAGGAACATATTAGAATCGCTTTCCACCATAAACAATGTTAGACGAACCGAAGACTCGCAAAAATTGTATAACAGCTATAAAAAAATCTACATTAACAAAATTAGAGGGACAAAAAAGAGGCAAATAGTCGATTCATATTAGAATCACATAACAAAAATAAAGCTGTTTGGAAGATAATAGAAGAAGAATGCAAACAAACCAAACATCATAAGCATAACAAAATAGAAATTAAGGCTGACGAATTTAACTCGCATTTTGTTAATGTTGGAAGTGCAGTAATTAACAGTCTACCAACCAGTACTACAGATTTTCACGTTTTTAAGAAAGGGTGTAAGTTCACGTACAAACTCCTTTTATTTACATACAATAACCGAGACAGACTTGAAAAAATATATTTCTAACCTAAAAAACAAGAATGCTAAAGATATAAAAGGCCTTAGTGCAAAAGTACTTAAGCATATTAGTGATGCAGTATTGGTACCTCTTTTATGCTCCATAAATAAATGTATCTAGGAAGCAATTTTTCCAGAGTAACTGAAGTTAGCAAAAGTTTCCGTCATATACAAAAATGGAGACCGAAAAAATCCAATCAACCATCATTTCAAAAGTGGTTGAAAGTATTATAAAAGACCAGTTACTTACCTTTATTACTCAACACAACATCTTGAGTGAACAACAGTTTGGTTACAGAAGAGGAAAGTCGACTACTCTAGCTGTGATAGATATTATAAATGAAGTCATAAAAGCTTTTAATAACAAATATATAATAGGAGTAACTCAAATTGATCTAAGTAAAGCATTCGACACTGTTGTTCATGATTGCCTGTTAGACAAACTACACCATATAGGAGTAAGGGGCGTGCTTCTTACATTAATGCAAAATTATTTATTTAATAGAAAGCAAATTGTCTCCGTAAATCAAGAATTGTCGGAAGAAAAAGTGTTAAGTTCGGGAGTTCCGCAAGGTTCCGTGCTGGGGCCGTTGCTATTTCTGATATACATCAACGACTATGGGTTGAATATTACGAACAAATGTTCAAAGACGAAGTGGAATGGGAAGAAGAAACAGAAGAAATTGAAGAGAATCAAAATGAAGAAGTCCCAAAGCCAGAAGAAGTGGAAAAAATAATAGCGGAACTAAAAAACAACAAGGCAGCAGGAAGTGATGGAATATACAATGAGTATTTGAAATATGGAGGAGCAGCACTAACGGGAAAAATCTACAAGTTAATAGTGAAGATATGGCAAGAAGAAGAAATACCGGATGATTGGAAAGAATCAGTAATAATACCAATCTATAAAAAAGGAAAACCAGAGAAATGCGAGAACTACAGGCCAATAAGTTTACAAAATGTAGTATACAAAGTATTGGCAAAAATAATAAATCAGAAATTAAAAAAAATAAGAACAGACCAACATCTAGGAGAATATCAATGTGGATTTAGGTCAAATAGATCTACAATAGACCAGATCTTCACTATTAAACAAATACAGGAAAAATATTGGAATAAAAATATCAAAATTTATGCGCTCTTCATTGACTTCCGACAAGCATATGATACAGTTAAAAGACCAAAGATAATAGAAGTATTAAAACAAATAAACTGCCCCAAGAAACTGCAGAGTCTAGTAACGCTAACACTAAAAGAAACAGTGAGTAAAGTAAGAACGAGAAACATAGAAACAAAGCAATTCCCAACATACAGGGGACTAAAACAAGGAGACCCAATGTCCAGTACGTTATTTAATCTAGTACTAGATGAAGTAATCAAGAGAAGTGATATCGAAAGAAATAGTAACATACTCAAAGGACCACATCAATATCTAGCGTTTGCTGATGACGTACTAATATTAACGAGAACAAAATATGAGCTACGGAGAATAGCCAAAGCAATAATAAAAAATGCAAAAGAAGTAGGCCTCGTAATAAATGAGCAAAAATCGCAATACATGGTGATGGGAGAAACGAAAGAAAATGAATCACTGCAATTTAACATCGAAAACAAAGTATACAATCTAAAACAAGAAGATAGTGCAATATACCTAGGTACGGAAATATCGTCCAATGGGAAATTAAGCGAAGAAATAAAACGGAGACTAATAATGGGATCTAAGTGCGTGGGTGTATACAAAAAGCTATTGAGCTCAAAAGTTCTTTCAAGACCATTAAAAATTAAACTATATAAAACAATTATAAGACCGGTAGTTACATACGCGAGTGAGTGCTGGGTGATGTCAAGGCAAGAAGAGAGCAAAGTTGAAGCCTGGGAGAGGAAAATATTAAGATACATATATGGAGGAATAAACGAAGGGGGTATTTGGAGAAGAAGAACAAATAAAGAATTAGAAGACCTCTACAAAGACGCAACAATAGTCACAATAATAAAACAAAACAGAATAAGATGGTTCGGCCACTTACACAGATTAGAAAGCAAAAGAACAGTTAAGGAAGTATACAAATCAGAACCGGAAGGAAAGAACAAGCGTGGTAGACCAAGGCTAAGCTGGAGGAAAGAAGTAGAACAAGATTTGAAGAAACTACAAATAAAAGAATGGGAAACTGTTACACTAGATAGAAAAGCATGGAAAGAAATAGTTGAAAAAGCCAAGGGCCTTTAAGGCCTGTAGCGCTGTAGTATATATATATATATATCAACGATTTACCTGTCAACTGCACCATAGGAAAGTTAATACTTTTTGCCGATGACACCACCATAATCAATCAATACAGCAGTTGATGATGCTGCCCTAAGTTTAGCCACGAAGAAAAATCTTCGAGTTGTAGAAGAATGGTTTCGGTAAATCAGCTGAAGCTTAATGCTTAAAAAACGCAAAGTGTTGTTTTTGATGTAAAAAACGGTAGAGATGAGACAAAAGCAGTAAAATGTCTTAGTTTCTATATAGATAACAATCTACGGTGGCATGTTCATGTGCAACAGATAACAAGCAAACCATCCACAGCAACTTATCAGTTGAGAAAATTAATTCAATTAACAACTCCAGCTGCGGTGAGGAATTTCTATTTTTCAAACTTCCATAGTGTATTGCAATACGGAATAATTCTATGGGGTGCTAGTGCGTGTGCTGATCGTGTGTTTATATTGCAAAAATCGGCAGTGCGATCGATGGCTTGCGCAAATTATAGAGAACATTGCAGACCGTTATTTATAAAATTGCAAATTTTAACTGTACCGTGTATCCTAATATTAGAGTGCTTGTTGTTCATAAAAAGTAATGAGCATAATCTCCCTACGCAATCTTGCCACCACTCTTACAGTACCACACAGAACGACGATCTAGTCCTGCCAATTCACAGATTGGCCAAAACTCAGTGGCAACCGTTATATTCTATTTAGCAACGAAAATGTATAATAAACTTCCAATAGCAATTAGACAAATGCCAGTAAAAAAATTACAAAGCTGCAATAAGGAAACATCTTGTAAATACTAACCTACTATACTATAGATGAATTTTTAAAGTGTGAATCTTTCTAAAAGTATATTTTGATGTTATTTATATTTTATTTGTATGGCAATTTATGTTGTTGATAGATATTAATTATTTGTTTGTTTTATACATCTATTTTTGTTGACGTATGTAAATGCAATGTAGGCATATTAACATGAATAAACTGCTATGCTATGCTATGAAAGATTTTAAAAATTTTAAAATGTAAAAAATTTTTTAAATTTTCTTCCTCTCCCCACCCTATTTTTTGCTAGAGTTACAGATTTTATGATGTCTGGTATTTTGTAATTGTTTTTTTTTTAGAAATTATTCAGTTAAACTGTTCAGATAAACGACCAACACGAAACACGCTATAGATCTTTTCTTCATGGAAGGTTGTTTGTAAGGTCATTTAACGTGTCCGCACCAAATTTGGAGTAAATATTTAGAAATTTTTGAAAAAATGAAAATCGATGGACTGCCGGTTGATAGTAAAATCGAGCTTCCACAAAGCAGCTATTTGACGTGCGTAAAATACAAATCTTGGCTCTTTTTTTAATGCGTCTATATAACACACCTCCCCTCCCCTTTTATTTTTAGTTAAAGTTATCTTGTTTAATGATTTCTGGTATTTTGTAATTGCAAACAATGTTTATACGCTGAAAGCTGATAATAATCAATTTTCCAAAAATGACTGTCAAGTAAACGACCAAAACAAAACACGCTATAGGTTTTTTCTCAATGGGAGGTCGAACCTATAATCATTTAACATGTCTATACCGCTTTTGAAGTCGAAATTCCTAAATGTTTGAAAAAACAAAACATGGAGGTGATTGGTGTGCGCTTGCGCAGATGAACTATTCGATATGCGTATAATACAAATCTGAACTCCTAGCTATACTCCATATACCGAGGAAGGTAAAAATATAATGTTAGTATAACAAATATTTCAACCAATCTTTTTTTTTAGTTGTGTAGGTATCTATTTAGTTCTTCCCTCTGTTTTAATTTTTCGTTGAGACGGACCCCCACTACTAGAAGCCAGATCTTGACGCGATCGTTATATAAGGTGCGCACATTTCTATCTACTGATTTGTATCGGACCACTAAAGTTTCATGCAAAAACGACAGGCATTTAATAAACTATTAATTATTTACCAGATCATGTGTTGTCCTATTGACAATTATATGTAGCATTTTTTAGAGTTAGAAGCGTGTCATGTGAAAATTAAAATTAAAATTATTATATGAACAGGTCTGATTATAATGAAAAACGGGTAAATTTACTAAAAATGTTGTACATGATAAAATAAATAAAATTATAATTTTTATACGTTTATTTTATGTCACTCTCGCTGGGTTGGAATTTTACTCCAAAAGAATAAACATTAACGTGATTAGTTAGCAGTTACGCATATTAAGTACAGTATCTATTTTCATAATCGCTAATTCTTTGCGTAAGTATTTGAGAATATACAATATTGCTGGATAACTTGAGTATACGTCACCCATCTCGACACATAATTATTATTATTTTTAAATAAATCACCAAAAAAGCGTGGGGCGTATGCCATGGGTTCCGTTATTTTAAATTTAAGACGTACTCCTAAAAAATATTACTGAACAATTTTAAATATAAGAGATTAAAAACGTTTGACTATAAACAAGTCATAAGTTCAGTGTCTTGTTACCTTGAAAAACGAAATTTCAAAGTCAAATCTCGTATTACATATCCAACATGCTACAATTTTCCCTTGCATTAAATTTAGTCAATGTGTGTTTCTTCTATATTTTGAATTTGGCAGTCATTAATGACTTTACAGTTGGCTTTGCTTATATTGCTGGCAATCTATTTTATAGCACTCCAACATGTCAGTAAACTAATTTATAAAATTCACTCACGTACAAAGCGTCTTATTAGGAAAACTACCTCAAGCGAAACAAGTTACAGGTCTTGGCAGTAACATCATCAAGCTCAATCAACTTACATCAGAAAAATTTAAATCTAAAAATTGATCCTGGCAAATTCTGAATTTTGAAACCAAAGTTGGCATTAAAATTATAATTCTGTAATGGAAATTGCGTTATTCCCATATAAATATGAGCGCTGCTTTTAAGTTAAACATTTTATACCACCACTGGATCAAACACAATCTCAGGGGTGAAAAAAACATCTAGATCACCCACGACCCCAACAAAAAAAATTGATATTCATGAGTCATGGCCGCGTGTGAGAGCTTTCTTGTGTGTAAAGTAGAACTAACGTTACACTTTAAGTAAAGAGAGTGAAATTAATTTTCAACAAAGAAAATTGATTGTCCCAAGCGGCTGCAAGTTTTATATGCTACTTACTTCATGTAGGTACATAATGCTTTGCTTGTGACAGAAAGCGGCTTTTGTGTTTAACATAAAAACTGGAAAGTACTATATCTAGTTGTGAGAAACAAATATATCCCAATTACAATGTAACAGCAGCGCCGTCTCTACGCGGGGGCATAGGGGCTGTAACCCCCGGCGTTTAAATGTGTAATGGTTGTGCTTGCTAATGGTTTGGGTTTAAATCTTAAAATAAGAGTCAAGATTCCTCGCCGCACAATAAAGGGCATTACTTTTGGAATTTCCCTCTCATGATTTTAAAATAAGAGGTTAAAAGTAAAGTCAACCAAGTATTAATTGGAAGGCATCCCTAATTAAAAATAAAAAAGTAAATATTATTTATACAACTTAATAATTATACTAAACCAAACAACAATTAATTTTGTCGGCAACTGTACATTTCTTATACACGGCAAGCGGCGGCGGTGATTCCCCTTATTTTGGGATTCCCTTCCCCTACCTTAACAATACTAAGTCTGGTATTCAGAAATGTATGGACGCCAACTACAGAAACGGCAGTCGTCCGGCGCATGACGTCACGTAATTACGTGGGAGTTCAGTGCTGAACTGACTGTTGAGTAGTGCGTACTATTCTGTAAAGTTTTTCGTACAATGAATACTTGATTTATTGGTCTAATTCTTGTATATTGATGGTTAATGGCAGGGAGCCGATTGTTGTTTTAAGCGCCTTTGACTATGGAAACCCGGTTTGCTCCCGCTGAAATCTATGACTGGGGGCTGCAAAATTTTGACTGACCCAGGGTGTTCGTGTATACCCACACCACTGTTAAGGTACCGATCACTAAGATCAAACCGGTTACCGACTAATCTGGGCGGTGAGTAATCGACCAGTACTGGGTTCCGGCGAGTAGCTCAACTGGTAGGGACAGCTTCGGCTGTACCACGGGGATCGAGGCCGAGCCGCGGAAGAATAGTAGTGGTAAGCCTATGCAGGCTAGGGCCGTTTTGATGCGGTTTGACGGGTGAGCTACGTTGCAGCTCGGGCACTGATCTGCAGAATCAGTAGAGATTTAGGTAATGTCCGCCGACCAGTAGGGATTTAGGGCTCGGAGCCTGATTCCATTAGCTTTTCCTTGTTGAACCGTTGTTATATTGGGCATGAGCTTTAGCGTAACTCGATCCGACCCGAAAAAGGACGTGGCGGATAAGGCTCACGCTAGGTGTCCCCACGTTTAACAAAACGAGGTAGGTTGTAATTGTCGCCTCACAGTATTTTCTCCACTATTTGCATGTTTATACGAAATATGTTTCCTATTTAAGTGGTTCAAGTGAAGGTATTTGCTTTATCATTTCTTTCTCTAAATAATTCTCTCTACTTGTAAATTATAATTCGACGGTTCAAATCAATGAAACAAATACCTTTGATGATTTTTCACATAACATTTTAAAATGTGTTTTTTTAATTATAAAAGTCTGGGAACGAATATACTAATCTAAAGTTAGAACAAGATAGACAGTAACAATTTTCTGATTTCTAATAAAAAACGGTAATGCTGAAATATCTTTACAAATATTCGAAAATAAACATTAAAAGAATGTAATATTACAAATATTGTTTAAGAATGAGTAAAGCACTCGCCTGACCTTTCCTATATGTTATAAATTGGTACTTAGCATATGTTTAAACGTCTGCTGGTATTAACGTTTTACGTGCCAACATTAACTATAATAACATCGCACTACTCTTACCACTGTACCGAGAAGATAGCTGCCTAGTAATCGTATTATAAAACTTTATTATAACACTACATGATACTAAATGAGTAAAAATACTACGGAATGTTTTCATGTAAAAATAATAGTATAAGCATTTTGAAAATCTTTTCTTTGTTTAACCTGTTGGTAATAAACGGAATAAGTTTTGTAGCAGAGGCCGTCTAGTTTCAACAGTAGATAGCTTGATCTGCCTCATTTACTGATGCGCCATTAGACTCTATGCTTCGGTCTACGCATCTTTCACGGAAGCTTTCTTAAAGGTGAAAAATAAACTGGCAGTGTTCTGTAAACTTCTTAAGTTTTTGTTTTAAAGAAAATCAGAGATAATGCAGCACACTCATCAACATAAAATTGGCTAAGAAGGAATAAAATTACTCCCCCCTCCTGCACCAACAAATTAAGTTGTGAATCCTATTTTTCTATCACACACGAGCAATTTAGCTTTTAAAAATATGTTTATCGTCCCGGGTGTCGAATGACACCTTAGGTTACGGATTATTAACAAAGGTCTGCTCCTTTAGATAGAGGTAGAATAGGATAAATAATGGGTTAAAGAAAAACGGGACGATAAAAGTATGTTGGATAAAATTAGAACCAGTGCCAACAGATAGTCGCCTTCTACGACAGGCAGGGGATTCCCTGGGACTATTCTTACCCCAGTACCCAGACAGGGGATTCATTTTTATGTTTGTGTTAATTTTGATGCAAAAGCCAATACGTTGTGTAACTACAAAAAACCATAGACCAAAATTATAATGTTTTAGGAAACAAACAAATTCATATTTTGAATATTTTCACGTTGTAGCACGTTAATAATATTTAAGCAGTTAATTACTAAGTTTTAAAATTACTAAGGTTCAAAAATAATTTACGTGTTATTGAAATTGTAAATTAAAATTTGCATTCCTTGCCGATTTTAATTGAAATATTTTTCATTCTTTCCGAACGTTGGGGTTTTAATTAATTGGAAATTTTGTTTCTAATTCTATTAAAATTAATCGATTACGTAAATGTTAATTTATTTAACGGGATTGCCTCAACATCATTTCCAGGCGTTTTTTTAAATCCAAGCAGTTGTAACCAATTAAAACAAGTTAATGAAGTGGGTTTTAATTAATATTTTAATTAAATTATTAAATTTATAATTAATCACTGTTTAACGTTTTTGTTCCTTCTCCTACACCTAATTGCTTTTATTAATTTTTCGTTGAATATGTAATTTTTAAAGCATACATTGGCAGGTAAATGAATTTCTGATGTAATTATCCGTAATTAAAACTTAATTCATGTTTAAATTTTAAAACCCAAATTTGCTACATTTATGTAATTACTAGGCCGAAATTGAGCGTGCAAGACTTAAATCTTCTTAATCCTTCTGAAGTTTGACTACGTGGAAAGGAATAAATCGGTTTATGTTTTACGAGATGTACTTTCGAACTAATTGAAAATTTTAAGGTTTCGCGAAAAACATGAATCGTGAACGATAAAATTCTTGAAAAGACATATATGGATATAATATCTCTACCTGTCTTAGTACAAATCCAAAAGAAAACTTCGTTTTTATGGACTGTGGAGAAAAGCGTCAGCCTTCACAATGGAACACTAAAAGCATCGTTTTTACTTTAGAGTTGCAGGTTCAATCGATACACCGACTGGCAACAAAGAGATGTAACTTGTCTTTTGATATTTATATTAAACTTGTCAGTGAAATCCGTTCATTAACTTGTCACGATAATTACGTTAAAAAATCCTTCAAACGTTAAAAAGCAGCCATAGTAATGTAAAAATTTACACGATTTTCCACAAAGGAATTTATAAAAGGGGAACGCAGGACTGTTTTAATTTAAAATTTCATTTTAATTTATTTTGTATGCCAAAAGCGGTTTTAATATTTACAGCACGAACAGAAAGCGAAACATAAGGAAACGAAAGGTACAAAAGATTTTTGTTCTTAAGGGTCAATTACTATAATGTCGTCTGCATATGTCGTCCTTTTGACATAGTGTCACATCACAGAAAATCGTCCTGGAAATAAAACACTTGCAATGTACAATAACGTACAAACATTGACGGCTATTGATTCAGAAAAATATCGGAACGTTCCGAGAAAAACTGATTTCGTTGCTTTACCTATCATCAGCTTTTCGTTTCAAATTCAAGCAGAAATTTTTTTTGTAATTAATTTTTAACTCTATATAACCCGAAAAAATTTAGTTTTAATACAAAAATGGCGACGATAGCATTAGGATATCTATTTTTTTTTCTTTCGCTCGAGTTTAGCTATCGAACGCGGGCTCAAAGAACCGTGGTTAAAATGGAAATATTTTGATATTTCTGGCTTTATTGGTGTGTTTTGATGCAGATTTACAAGTTTTGTCAAGTTTCATCTAAGAAATAGGCCACCGAACAACATAAGCAAGAATACGTTATATATTCGACCATTTTACTTTCCTATACTTTCAGTATTGATTTCTTGAAAATTTTCGAAATCAGGATTTTGACGGAAATACATGTTTTCTACCAAAAAGTGGTTTTTAAAAAATGTCTGTTTGTGAGTAGGTAGGTATGTGAATATGTGTGTGGAGCGTCCTAATTACCCAACGGGTGATCTGATTTTGATAAGTTTTGGAATATGGAGATATTTAAAAAATTCACCAACAAAGTAAGTTTTTAAAAATTCGAAACCAAAGAGGAACATGTTTTTTGGTAGCATTTTTTTACTAAACCAAATTTAATAATTTTTAAATCTGATAGAAGACCTTACGGCGAATCTAACTCCTTTTTTCCGAACATTCTAGCTTTAAAATGGCGGCCGCTAAGAATTTTTGAAAATTTTGGTTTTAGCACCTTATTATTCAAAAACAGGTTGATAGGTCGCGTTCAAATAATAGCGTAATAGCCCTATATAGACACAATGTTACTGCGCACAGAAATTTTCGAAAAGTTAAAAGCTATAAAGAAAATAATTTTCAAATTTCAGAAATCTTCAAAAACCTGTTGCTCAAAAAGTGCGCACACGTTTTTGTTTAAATTGTGTAAGCACATACAGCTTAGGATGAGCTACAATTTGGTTCGTGTCTCAGCTTTCAAATTTTTCTCTGACACTTATGAATTTTTAAAAATTTGAATGTTAACCCCTATTTACTAAAAAACGAATGATCAGATCGGGGTGATATTTGATATTGGAAATGCCCTAAAGGTACACAATGTTACAAAGTGCTGGAATTTTTAGAACTATTAAAACTGCAAATTAAAAAATATCAAAATTTTGACTTTTCCAAAAACATGCTGCTTAGAAACTGGCCAAACGATTTTTTTTAATTGTATAAGCTAATAGAGCTGGAAATGAGCTACCATTTGGTTTATGTTCCAGTCTACTAATTTCTGTGACGACTTCTATGAATTTTTGAAAACCGAATATTCATGCCTCTCTCTTTAATAAACAGGCGACGATAAAAAATGTCTGTTTGGGCTAAGTAGCTCATGAATCATATTCAGAACTTCATTTTTAAGAATATTTAGAGGCGTAATTTTTTCCCTCGTTCCCTAATTTCGGAATACTAATTTTTCCTTCCGTTTTTCGTTGTTTAATCCTAATGAATCTTATTCCAAAACTTAAAAAAATTGATTTTTTTAACATTTTCGTCGTAACATAGTCAGAATAGGAGCATTACTGACAACTTTACAATAGGTGAGGTAGATTGCAAAAAACGTAGTGCATAAGAGATGAATATAGTAGAATCCCGTGAGAATAGTCAAAAGCTGACCGTATATTTTCATATCACTTTTGCATCAGTCGTCATTTTGGTGGCCTCTAATTAAAACTATATTTTTTTAATGAAGGTTAGAATAGAAACCGTTGAAATGTTTAACGTGTAGGAAAACGTGTCTCCGGCACTAGGCTACACTGAACGTTAACATTAAAAACTCATCTACGAGAAAACTGTTTAACTCAATTAATTATTTAATTAATTAATTTAGTATTTGACCCCGTTTTCCGAAGAAAAAAGTAAACACCGCCAAAAGAAAATTAATTATTGAACTGCGAAACCAAGGAAATTCTTTTTTAATGTGGAACCTATCAACAGTGGCTTAATTAGGAGAGGTTAGTGAAAAATCATCATCAATAAAAAAAACTAGAATAAGATTCTTGCAAGTACAGCATCTGAGATTATACTTATCTAAACCGTTTTATGGTTCTCAAAATACCGAAACGACATTAAAATAACAGCCTCGGGGCTCGCATCTGATTAAATTAACACTAACGTTTGTATAAACTATTCCCAGTTTCCCAGCGGCTGATCGACCTAGAATCGTTTTTGTCCGGGTTACTATCTACGCTAATACAGATTTATCGGCTATTAAAGGTTGCAGCTTTTATTACGCATTAAATACTTATTTGGAATGAAACTGCTTAATTTAATTCATTAAGTAGGTGTTTAACCCCATTTTCCGAAGGAAAAGTAAAAACGCCATAATCTAAACATTAAAAGCTGATCTTCGGCTTGACTTAGCTTTCGGCTGCCTACGTGCGCGTCTACTTTGCTTTGATTTCAACCTTTTTCTGCAGACTCCACACATGCTTTCAAGCTTACATAGTTCTAAGCTTCTGCTTACAGCAGGAACCGGAACAGCTCGGTACCCAAAACGACTTTAGGGAGAGATCAAGAATCCGCGGTTTGTAAAGTATTACGGTTGCTACATCTCGGAATAGTTTTGGCAGGAGGTGACATTTCGGAGAAACGGCCACTAAGTTTATTCCCGAGTTTATTTACAAGCAGAAAATATGACATGCGGCGGTATTTAATCATTCTTCAGTAATTTATTCTGTTATTTGTATACTATTCCTCCAATTTTTAAGGCCAAGTTTCATCAGTTGCCAAAGTAGGAAACCTAAAATAATAGCTTGAAGTTCAATTGATGTAGACAAAGAAACTAGAAAATTAAGGTACATTGTAAATTAGTGAAATTACAGGATATACTTACAAAATTAACAAAAAATACATTTCAAGAAAGAATGTTAACAACTTAATTTCATAACAAATATTTGTATCAAAAAAATATTATCGTAGGTAATTTTAGCATACGATACGATACGAATTTTATGTGCTTATAGTGTTTAAACAGGTAAAGTAAATAAGTAATTTTAAATATTCCCCCTAAGAGCACTACATATTTTTGGAAGTTACAGTGAGTAGCCCCATAAAAGCGAGCATTTTGTGACGTTTTGTGCGTTAATTGACTGGTGCGACAACCATAGAAACGAAACCGCACGCTAAGATATTCAGATTTAACTCAAACCAGGTTTACAAATTGCATTGCAGCTAGGATTTCAAGAGGGCAAGTATCTAGAACGATTGCTTTATTAACTACAATTTTTTTATGGCAAACGATTCCTCGGGGTTTAAAAAAACTAAAAACGCAAGGACAAATTTGTTCGACAAAATTAGGAAGTGGGGGAAAATTAATTCCCAAATATTGCTGCACCTAATATTAAAGTTCTAAGTTTTATTTTACTACTAAACATTTTACAATAAATTTTAAAAAAATTATCGGCCCCCGTTTATAAAATAAGGGGGTAGGAATTTTTAATTTTTGAAAATTCATGCAAAGCGTCACAAAGACATTATCGGACTGGGACACAAACCAAACTGTAGCAATACTACAACTCTATCAGCCTACAAAATTTAAAAAAAAAACGTTTGGCGTGTTTTTGTACAATATTTTTTTGAAAATTCTCAAAATTTAGAACAGATTTTGCACCTTATGGTTTTTATCTTTTTTAACATTTTTGTGCGTAGAAAGATTGTGTCTCTATGGGGATATTAGCATAAAAAATTGATCCTGATCTGTTAACTCGTTTTTGAGTAATAAGGCGTCAAAATCTTCAAAAATTCGTAGCGCCATTTTGAAGCTAGAATATTTGGAAAAGAAGCATTCTAATTGCCCTAAGATTTTCTATCAGATTCCAGATTTAAAAAATTCAATTTCTGAAATAAATGCTATCACTCATGACTTTGAACAATTTAGCTTAAAAAAATATTTTTCGTTTCATAGGAAATTTGATCCTGAGCTGCCAACTCGTTTTTGAGTAATAAAACGCTAAAATGAAATTTTTAAAATAATCGTAACAGGCGCCATTTTGAAGCTAGTAAATTCGGAAAGAAGGCGTTGAATTTGGCCTAAGGTCATCTATCAGATTTAGCCAATTCAATTTCTAAAAGAATGCTTCTAAAGAAACATGTCTAACTTCCGCCCTTGGTTTCGATTTTTTAAAGCTTGTTTTTCGGTGAATTTTTGATATATCCCTACATACCGAAGCTCGTGGAAATCGGACCATCCGTTTGGAGTTATGGAGCGCTCACAGCCCCACTCGCCCACCTTCCTACAGGCAGATATTTTGCAACAACCACTTTTTTGGGTTCTTGGAGATCTAAAACTTGTATTTCTGTCAAAATCTCGATTTCGAAAATCAATACTTCAACCTACTAAAGGTATAAAAAAAATTTTTATGTGTTTATTAGACATCGCCGGCGTTGTTTACAATACGTTTTGTCGTAAGAACATAAAATGAAAATAACAATAATGAAAAAAATTATTTTATGGGAATTGAACTCACGGTACTTACATTGGTAAGCGATTGCTCTAACTCAAGGCCACTAGCCCCACCATCATAAAACAACGGTGTTTGCTCTTAGTTCATGGATATAAAAAGGCATGCATAAACTCGTTATTTAATAATTTTCTGTAAAAACCTATTTTGATCTTAACCGAATTACAATATGGTTAAATTGCTATTCTCGTACTCTGTGAAATAGCCTGTATATATGTGTCTGTTTACATACGGGCATTATATAGTGCAGCGCTTCTCAAACTGTGGGGCGCGCCCCCCTGAGGGGGCGCCAAAGCTGTACAGGGGGAGGCGTCGAATAAATAAACAAGACAGAATTATTTTTTTTTACATTTTTATTTCAAATTTAAATCTGCATACATATAAACACAATGAATGCGTTATAACCAAAATTAAAAGAAAACATATTTGAGGCATAAACTTAATGACTAATGTGTGCCTGCTTTGAAGTTATACAGCCTGTCAAGGTTTGGTTTGATATTCGAGATAGACACTCCGAGCGCCTTTTCTGCTGTACCACATCGGCAGCGTCGCCAATATTGCCAAATTGATTTAAATAAGTTTCTGCGTATTGGGTTATTCTGATCTATCTTATATTATGCGGGGGGCGCAGAATTATTCAAGGTAAAAAAGGGGGGCGCGAAATACGAAAGTTTGAGAACCGCTGATATAGTGGCAAAACAAATAATTCGCTTAAACATTTGGGTTCACCCAGAATAAAAATTACCAACCAGATATCTAATTTTAAAATAATTTTTGGTCTGTCACTTGAAAAGCGAATTGTGTGTGTAAAGTCGTTGCAAAACCAACAACCACATGAAAACGATGAATTAATGTACGTGACTACGCTTAATAAACTGCTTTGCCATGTGAAATATCGATATGCCTTCTTATAAACTTCGCGGTTATTACAACTGGTTTTGTATTTAATTAACTTGGACAGAATTAAGAGACGGAAAAACTCGACTTCTAGAAACATAGCGGTGACCTTTAAGAGAATAAAAAGAGATAACTTTATTAAATTCGTGCTTGACTTCATTGAAGTTCATATTAATGTACTATAAATAAATTAATTAATAACTCCAACGGGTTATTATATTAGCCTTATACGGATTTCAACGTGTTTACACGTCATTATCAAAGGCAAGATTAAAAGTAAACAGTTGTTGTTGCTACAGGAACAATAGAACTTGATGACTTGATCTTGGTTATCTATGACGGCAGATGACTTGATTCCAAAACTTCTAATAATGGCGAATTTAAAAGATCAATTTGCACATTCATTAAAGGTGCAGTTTTGCAGATTAATGGACTGTTCTCTACAAGACATTTATCACTCATTAGCATACTATTTACTTATTGTTTGTGTATAACAGGTTGTAAATATAAAGAAGATATAAATTAAAAAAAATTCTTAAATTCGCCATTATTAGAAGTTTTGGAATCAGAATTCAAGTCATCTGCAAACATAAATAATCAAGATCACGTCATCCAGTTCTATTATTCATATAGCAACACCAACTGTTTAATTTTAATCTTGCGTTTGATAAAGACGTACAAAACACGTTGAAATCCGTATAAGGCTAAAATAAATACCCGTTGAAGATATTAATTATTTTATTTGTAATCTGCCTATAATATTTTTATTATATTTTACAAATAGTAAAACTTAACGTCTTATTCTTTTTAACTCAGATAAACTTCTAAGAAGTCGTAAAATTCTATTACAATTCCCCTTCCTCCACACAACCGGACAAACATTTCTTTCGTAAGTGGAAGCGAGAATGCCGTTGGATCGTAGTTATTTGAAGGAACGAAAGGAACGTGCGAAGCTTCTAAGTGGCCTCTAATAAGCATATTCATATAGGGAGCTTTCTTGTGCTTCGGGCATTTACATTGACAATGCGGAGCTGTAACTTTGCTTCCAAGGACTTCCTAAAACTTTTATTTATTACACGTTGTGTCCTGAAAAGTAATTTTAAGCTGAAAATGAAAAGTTTATCGGCCGGCAAATAGCTTTAAAGCTCAAGTCTCACTTACCCCTTGCCAAAACCCTAATATCTCGGAACTTGCTCAATAATACTCGATACTTTCTCGCAATTATTAAGAGAATTCGACAAATGACCAACTGACAAGTCCCATTGCCAGATACTTTATTTTATTGAGGTATTTTCCCAACTGCTGTTCTCTTTCGATTTGTGAGATGTAGTACTAATGTTTTGCTTTCAGTTCCAACGCTTTCAAGGACCTTCTATGCAATATTACATTGTAGTGGTTTAGAAAATCGAAAAGAAAAATAATTTTAGTTAGATCAGGCAATTGTTTTTACCTTCCTCGCTATACGAAGTATAGCTATAAAGGAAGGTATTGTGATCGTCATGAAGGATTTGACGCAAATGCGCTCAGCGAAGTTGTTTTTCGCTTTGAGTTTACTGGCCGATATACGAGTTATGCCCAAAAAAAAGGTTATTTGATGCCAAACATTTTCAACCTAAACATTGTGACTAATAAGCAGGGTTTAGGGCCTTGGCAGACCGATACTGCGGACGCTGCAGAGGTGTCTGTCTGTCTGCCTGTACCGTCTGTCTATAAAGTAACCCCCCCGCCAAACTAACTTTTGAACGACTTGATATTTTACCACAATATTTGGTGTGCTTTAATGGGAAATTAAATACTATTTTTTAACAAAAAATTAAATTTTGTATCATTCAAAATGGCGACTGGGCGCCATTTTGAAATTTTTCTTATTGGAAAGTGGGGTCGACTGACACCTCATTTGAAAGGTCTTTTAGTTCTGCGTCTGATCCTAGAGTTTCAAAGAAAAATATTCAGCCATAACAAAATGGCGGATTTTAAACAAATGGACTCACTCAGTTCAAAATTGTTTTGATTTTTTTATCCAGTAGTCCACTTTTTCATTTGCAGGACAAAGTTTTCCCAAAAATATCTCAGGTGGCTGGAAATAATATTGAAAACGTTATGTTCCAACGAGACGGTGCACCGCCTCATTATTATAGGCCTGTTTCTGACTTTCTCAACGGACATTTTCTTGGAAGATGGATTGGTAGGCCCGACCTGTAGAATAGCCGGCTCGCTCCACAGATTTAACTTTCTTAGATTTTTTTCTATGGGAATATCTGAAATCGAAAGTGTACAGAACCCGTCCAGAGAAACAATTGAAGCACTGGAGCAACGCATTACAGAAGTTTGCAGAAATACCACTCCAGAAACTTATGAAAATGTAAGGCAGAAATTTCATAACCGACTTTTTATGTGCCAAGAAGTGAATGGTAAACATTTCGAACACTTAATTTAATTAATTTAAGCTTTAATTCTTAGTTTTTTTTAAATAGACTTCTTTATCTTCAAACATTGTCATTTTGTTACGGCTGAATATTTTTCTTAAAAACTCTAGGATCAGACGCATAACTAAAAGACCTTTCCAATGAGGTGTCACTCGACCCCACTTTCCAATAAAAAAAATTTAAACTGGCACCCAGTCGCCATTTTGGATAATACAAAATTTTAATATGGTCTGAAAGATAGCATTTAAGTTCCCATTACAGCACACCAAATTTTGTAGAAAAATATCAAGTCGTTCAGAAGTTAGTTGGGGGGGGGGGGGGGGGTTACTTTATAGACACAGTGTATACACTTTACAGTGAAGGCTGAAAACCCAAATTTGGCTAATAGATTGGTACTTACTGTCGGATGAAACATCAATGAAATGAGATTGGTCCGCTAAACAGGGGGTGGGAGAGAAGGGGAGGGATGCTCTGTTTCAAAAAAGAACCTTTGATTCGTTAGTCTACGCATGTCGAACAGCCAATTTGCGAACACCTGATCTCCCTCCACTCGATTTTTTTAAAACTTTAGCTTCAAAATCGGTATAAGCATGTTAAATGACAATAGGAACAACTTTCCATTGAGAAAACACTACCGAGTGGTTTCTTTTTGGTCGTTTACTTAAACAGTTTAAATGAGTAATCAGTTTCTAAGCGACTTATTAACTCAAATTTCTTTTAAAATTATTGGTGAGTATAAAATTTCGCATCTTTGTCCCGAGAATATACCTCGTTTCTTTTCAAATAATCCAGATCCCTGTGGTGAGAGTCGAAAAGCGGACATTCTAAATATGCAATATTTTCAAGGTAGTTTTTTTTTTTAATTTTTGTTATGCATATTCTTTTAATTAGCTACGCCCCACGCAAGCACTGCTGCATTGTCCTCCGGGACTATTATATAAACATTTGCTTCAAATACCGCAAACATAATAATAAATAAGCTAGGTCGAGATGTGAGAGCATAGCCCGTTGTTGCGTAAATTTGAGACAGCTCCGGATTTACATATACAGTTTTGGTATTCAATTAAATGTTTTGTTTCATTTAAACGGTTTAAAATTTTGAACAAACAATTAACGTTTAAGCTTTTTCATGGTAACGAATATATAAGACACGAACTAATCCACTTGTGAAAACATTCAACCCTTGTCAACTGTCGAAAATCGCTACTATAACTGACAGGGGAATCCCTCTGCGACAAGAAAAACAATGATTTTACGTTGATTAAACGCTTTATTATCTTGGATTTATTGTTTAGCCATTGTCAATAATGCAACCGCGTTTAATTTTCCGTTTCGATCCTACTTTTTACTTTCCTATACTTTCTATGATTTCATGAAAAATTTTCAAAATCGAGATTTTGACGGAAATACATGTTTTGGGCTTCCAGGATCCTAAAAAAGTGGTTTTTAAAAAATGTCTGTCTGTGGGTGTGTGAGTGGGTGCGTGTGTGGGTGGGTGGGTAACGCTCATATCTCCGGAACGGCTGGACCGATTTCGATGTGCTTTGAAATGAGGAAGTATATCAAAAATTCATCGACAAAATAAGCTTTTAAAAAGAATCCGAAACCGGAAGCGGAAGTTAGACATGTTTTTTTGGTAGCATTTTTTTCAGAAACGGAATTTTGGAAATTGGAATAGTGGAAATTATAGAAAGCCTTAGAACAAATCAAACGTTTTTTTACCGAACTCTCTAGCTTCAACATGGCGGCCGCTACGAATTTTTAAAAATTTCGACTTTAACGCCCATTTACTCAAAAACCAGTTGTTTGATTGGGATCAACTACAACTTGTTTGGTAGCCCCTTAAAGGTACTATACCATGAAATATCATTAATTTTGAAAATCGAAAAACGATCTCAATGGCACCACTCCAAAATTTTTGAAATTTTCAAAAAAAAAAGATCTCAAAAACTGCCCACACGTTTTTGTTTAAACTTTTTAAGCTGATAAAGATAGGCATTTGCTACAATTTTGTTTTTCGCTCATTGCTATAATTTCACTGTAACGCCCTCTGTGAATTTTTGGAAATTGAAAATTGGTACCCTTTTATTTATTTAACGAGGGGCAATAAAATATTTCTGTTAAAGCAATATAGCTCATCATTGATAGCAAAATCCGAATATTATAATATTTTTTCGATAATTTCATATGTAGGGGAACTACTGTTCCCCCTCCCCCCAATTTTTTTCGATAAAAAATTAAAAATTTGGTATTTTGTTTTGTTTGCTCTAGGAGAATCTTTTTACAAAAAATCAAAAAATCGAATTTCACATACTTTCTACAGCAGTTGTATTCTTGTACTAGTCGTTTAATGTTCAGTGTAGGCTAACTTTTTTATTTTAATAGATAGACTCGCAAACTCAAGAGCAAAGTTGTAGGGCAAATTCTTCTCGATTGTATTTAAGAAAAAAACTTGAGTTTCCAATTTTAATATGGCGGCCACGGTAAAAAATAACTTTTTTTTAAATGGAAACGTGGCATTTTGGCTTTAAAATCAGAAAGGTTTTGAAATTCTAAATACAAATTAATAAGAGTAATTTCTTGCTAAAAATAATACTTCTCGAGTTATTAATACATTTTCAAACATCAACACGCTTCCTTAGTCGTGCCTCCGGTTCATTTCAGTTCGGTTGTTTCACATGTACTCAGTTGCAGGCGGAGCCAGCGTGGTAATGGTAGGTTTAAGTTACGCTCTTCAGGCTTGAAGTTTTTATAAACGCTGTTTACTTTTACTAGCCGGGTCTAGACAGGTGTACATCAAAAGTGTTGGAAAATATAAAACAATGTTAATTTATAAGTATAGGAAAGTCCAAGCGAAGTGTTTCGCTCATTTTTAAACTTGAAAATACCTTATAGAATTTATACATATTGTTATAGTTTTCGTATATAATGACAACAAGTACAAAATTTCAGTGTTTATAAAAAACGATATAAAATTATTTTTGCATTTGGGTAAATTACATAGATTGGAGGTATGTAATTGTAAAAGTATTACGGAATTAAATATTAACAAGATCAAATAATCCGAAAATTGTACATCTGGCGCTCATAACAATCTTGTAAAATCACAGTCAGTAAAAATATGAGAAGCAATAAAGGAACCATTGCGTAAACAAGAAATGTCAAAGATGTAAACAAGGTTTAGAGACTCGCAAAAGCTCATTTTGCTGAAAGCTGCCAGCAATTTTCCCTAAAGCAGGGCCGTGCCTTTTAATTTTGCACACTGGGCAAACAGTTAATATTTCGCCCCGTAACTTTTATTTCATATTTACTAAAAAAATTAATTTGTTATTATAAAATAAAGATATGATAGAAAACGCTCCAAATATTCAAAAATTAATTTCTTTGTTAACAAAATCGTACGAGTTTAAGTAGACATCACAGATTCAATTCTGTTTTCATACATTCTTATTATACTACCAAACACGAAAAACAAAATAAGCGGAGTATTTTGCCCAGGCCTAGACATTCCCATACTTCTACAATACGTATTTACGTTTTATATTTTAAAAAACAATTAATCTTAAGTTTAAGCCCCATCAAAATCTTCAAAACTTGTTTAGATTTAAACACAAGTTCTGTTAACAGCCTAAAATACTTTCGAGTATATCCACACAAAATTAAGATAAAGACAAAATTTTTGATTATTTTTGATTTTCATCTGAACTCTCTAGCTTCAAAATGGCGCCCGCTGCAAATTTCAACTTTAACGCCTTATTATTCAAAAACGAGTTATGCGGATTAATTTTTTTTATTGTAATAGCGCTCTAGAGACACAACGTTACTGAGCACAACCAGTTTCAAAATGTTAAAAACTATGAAGTGACAAATTATTTCTAAATTTTGGACATTTTCAAAAAAATATAGCTCTAAAACTGGCAACATCATTATCTTTCAATTTTGTTGGATAATAGAGCTAGAGATGAGCTTTAATTTGGTTCGTGTCCTAGTCCGCTAATTTCTCTGTGAATTTTTGAAAATTGCATAGTCATGCGTCATGCCTCTCTCTTTACAAAACGCGAGACAATAATCTAAAGTGTTCATAAGTAAGAATAGAATAAGATTCAGAACTCAACATTTAGTTGCAGCAATATTTAGGGGAGTTAATTTTCCTCCTCCTTCCCTAATTTTGACGAACAAATATGTCATTGCGCTTTTGGTTTCTTAAATCCGGAGGAATGTTTTTCCAAAAAAATCAAAAGATCGTTTTTTTTGTAAAAAGAAATTTCTTAAACGTCTCAACTTAGTCAGCATAAGAGCATCGATGACAACAAAAGCGCACAAAGTAGATGGCGAAACACGTAGTGCGTAAGAGACGGACATAGTATAATCCCGTGATAATAAACAGAAGCTGACTGGGTGTGTGGTATGCACCGTACCACACGCTTAGAAATGTTAACTCATCACGTGGTTTATGATTGTTGTTAGTTATCCTTCTTGACTTTCTTGCAACGGGGGTTATTAGCAGGGGTTTATATTTAAATACCCTTCAACTCAAAACAGTTCTTAGTTAGATGTGCTGTAATTGTTGTGATTAAGTAATTAAAAGTAAATTTAAAAAAACACTTTGCATTTTGTTTACGTTTTGAGCATTTTCTTACAGAAAATAAAAATTTTATAAGTGTGCCATGGAAAGACCACATCATTTAATTTATTTTGAAAAAATTTAGTAGGCTATAAACTGATGGAAGTAAAACAAACCACTACTTTTATTTACTTTGGCCTTTAGATACATTAGGTACGCGAAAATTGCAGGAAACTTTGTCATGAGCATAGGCAGCAGATTAAGTTATTTTTTACAAAAACAAATGAATGACACAGTTACTAACTAACACACAGATTAGAGAGTTTATTTTAGACGAGCTTCTGAGCATGTTTTACAAAGGTGTCCAATGGTTTAAACATTTATTTAATAATTGTTTGTATTAGTGCAGTTCTAGCGTTATCTGCTGTATTTATTTAACCTGTTATTCAAATTTGTTATGTCAGTTGCAAACGTAAAAACTGCAAGTGGAATTTTCAGTAAATTGTGTATGTTAGAAAATTTGTCATTCATTTGTTTTTACAAAAAATAACGTAACCTGCTGCCTGCGCTTAAAACAAAATTTGCTGCAATTTTAGCATACCTAATGCATCTAAAGGTCAAAGTAAATAAAATTAGTGTTTTGTTTTACTTCCATCAGTTCATGGCCTACTAGAATTTTTTCAAAATAAATTCAATGACGTGGTCTTTCCATGACACTCATGAAATTTTTATTTTCTGTAATGAAATGCTCAAAACTTAAGCAAAATGCAAAGTGTGACACATCGTTAAAATCAGAATAAAAAACTCTATTTAAATATGAAAAAAATTAAAATGCTGACCAAAAGAAAAAAAAAGTTGACAGTCGAAAATGAGCAATGGTAACAGTTATACCAAATCTGATCAAAAATTTAGATTCAGCATAAAAAAGTGTTTCAATAATGCGTTAACTAGAAATATGTAATGTAAATGACAAATGAGTCATAGCCGAAAACAAAAAAAACAAAATTTGTTTTTTTTTTAGTTTTTTCAGAAACTAAGCAAGATAGCTCCAATTTATTTTCAGATTATTAGTGGACATAAAATTCCACAACTTTTCTCTAATTTAACCATCGTCGTATCTCTTCAAATAAGCGAGATTCCCATAGTTAACACGCAATTTGATACATCCTGTATACCCACATACTCTAAACTTTCGAGAGGTATGAATAAACGAATGGTATTAATAAAAGTCCTAGGCTACACGATCTAATAACCTGCTCCATACAAAACCTCTAATAAAGTTTGATTAATTTAAGCTTGCAGAACTCTCGCTCGCGAAACGATTGTTGTTGTATTCTTGCTAGCAGTTGGACTGCATTCAAAAACAAGCAATATATGATTTCAACATTGCGAACTGTGAAACAACAAGCAAAGATTTTGTTTGTCATTTTTCGCTTCTAGCATTAAAGCGCCCGAGGCGGAAGTTCCGCTCGCCCATGCTTTGGCACCGACCTACCTAATTGCTTTATTTTTGCTATTTTCTACCTAGACATATTTAACGAAGCGGTTTAATTGTAATAAGGGAATAATTCATAATTTCGGATAGTTTTAATACCGCATCAGAATAAACTTCGTAGTGTTTCCCAAACATTTTAATACACTAATTTTTGGACTTGCTAGCTGTATCAATTTATCGCTGAAAATAAATTTCTATGTTGGAGTAAAAATCAGGAAAACTTTTGCAAGATGACCACGGAGCCTAAAATTAAAATTATATCATAATTTATAATTTAAAACAAATTATTAGAGAAATTATTACCGAACAGGAAAACCAGCGAGTTGGATTTTTCCCCAGGAAAACCTCTCTAGAGAAGAAGTGCATGCACTTCCTGTGGTTCGGAGCCCACGTTAATCTGTAGGTGCCCTATGTCTGTATGTGCAAAATATCTATCTGCGCGCACCAAACATAGACATAGGAGAGAGGTTGCCAACGCCCCGAATAGGGTATAACACTAAAAGAAGAGGATTGCCTAACATATTAATCTATAGCCTAAAGGTCCGCTCAGGTTTACAAACATACCAAAAAAAAAAATTTTTTTAAATCAAATTTAAATAGTACGCCAACCAACGCGGTCTCCCCTACGCCGATTTTACACTGCTCTAAGAAGAAACATCGACTTTTTGATGGCTTGGGTTCTTGTTACTAAAACAGAATACTGAGTTTTGTATTTTGTTATACAAATAAACAGTTGTGCTATAATTTGGAAATATAAAAATTGATTTTGATGCCGAAAGAATGCTTCGCCTGCCAAAGTAGCTTTTGCCTTCTAGAAAAACAAAATAACTTTACACATAAATAACGAGCGGTCTTCCTGAAGCTTTCTAAACCTCTGCTAGATTAGAGTATCAAACTAGTTTCTTTCAAACATGTACAGTTCTGTTTCTCTTGTTTCAGAGGATGAAGATGAATTCAATTTCCATATAGCAAGATATAGGCCGGAGGAAATACAAAAATTAGCATCGAGAACTAAATTCACTAGAAAGGAAATACAGTTAATGTACCGCGGATTCAAACAGGTATGTTATTTGTGTGTATTCAAAATGTTTTTAAAATAAAAGGTCTTATTTTTAATTTTGCTAGATATTTGAATGAGAGTAAAATGACATGAAAAGCCTCTGGAAATGTGTATTCTGAGCCCAGAGCATCACTGTCATAAAAAATTTAACTGCATGTAGGTAACTCAGGTTACTGAATGCCTATGAACAGTTTACAAAAATACAATAATTTTTATTCTAATCTTGTAATACGGCTATGGCTCAATAAGTAGCTATGTATTAAAGACTGATCTTTGGCTTGACTTAGCTTTCGGCTGCCTACGTGCGCGGCCGACCTTTCCTTTAATATTCCCTTTCCGCCTGAGCTCACGCCCCGGCTGTCGTGCGAAGATGCAGAGCGGCGCTCGTAACAGAAACAAATTCCGCGTACATCACATCGAGCCCAGAGAAAATGTTTTAGACGATTAATCAAAAGCGATAGTGATTAGCTGTAAATTCTTACGAGAAATAAACAGTTCTGTATATCTCCAATTGATTAAAACAGATAAAATGATGTAATCAATACATTCCTGATATCGCAGCTTCATGGTCCGGACTACACTGCGTGACTTTTACATAAACATCGAAACCCGTAAACGTAATAAATAAGGTGTGTCGAGAATTTTATTGAATATGTCGTTAATTAATATTGAGACAGAGGGAAGGGATTAGGATTTACTATAAGCCCGCTACGCTACCTACTTTATTTGCTAATTTATTACTAACAAACAAAAATACGAAAGACATGGCCCATAGGTTCCACTATCTATCTATCTATCTATCTATTTAATCGGTATTTCTTCCACCTATCTCAACTTTTAGTGGTGAGGGTCCCCCGCTACTAAAAGCCACATATTTAGGCGTCCATTATATAAGGCGCATATTTGCTGCTAGAGATAAGCAAAATTTAATGTTTACGGTTTTGGGTACGATTGGGACATAATCTGTCGATAGATAGCAATCCCACATCAAACTCTTCGGGCAGCACAATGTTGGGCTTACGGATACCTTCCATCGGGCTAGACCTTTGCCTACGGCAGGATCAAGGACAGATCAGTACCAAAAACGACTATGGAAATGCAGGTCCGATCATGCAAACGATGCTGTGTGCGAAGATAATCTCTTCTCTAGTGCCGTACCCTATTGAGGACGTTAGCGACTTCTCTGCTATGTCTGTGTTTGTGCGCGGAGATAAATATTTTGCACAGACAGACATAGGGAACCTACAGTTTAACGGGATTATACTACGTTCCTTTCTTATGCACTACGTATTTCGCAATCTAACTCGCCTATTCTGAAGTTATCAGTGATCCTCCAATGCTGACTATGTTACAACGGAAATTTTTTGTTTTTAGAAAAAAAAATCGATTGTTCTATTGTTTTGGAAAAAGATTCCTCAGGATTAAACAACAACGAAACACGAAAATTCTAATTCGTTTAATTCGTTAGTGTGTAATCGCTATTGAGTGAGTCTTTAGTTTTTTAGTTTGTTTCATAGTTAATTTAAGACTGAACAAAATTACTTATTGATCGATTATTGATCAGATTGCAATAACTATAAAATGCTTTGTAAGTGCTTATAAGTAAAAAATAATAATAATAATTCGTTCTCTATAATTAGGGAAGGAGGGGCCATACTATCCTAAATACTGCTGGACCTAAAAATTAAGGTCTGATTCTGATTCGACTATTACTTATCAGCAACTTAGCTCAAACAGAATTATTAAAGAGAGAATCATGAATTATCTGTTTTCAAAAATTCATAGAAGTCGTCACAGAGAAATTAGTGAACTGACACATGAACCAAATTGTAGCTAATTTCTAGCTCTTCTTGGCTTATTAAATTTTTAAAAAATCGTGCAGTCATATTTTGAGCGGTATGTTTTTGAAGAAATCAAAATTTTGATATTTGTTTTCATTTTACAGTTTCAGTGGTTCCAAAAGTTCTAGTACCTCACAGTAACATTGTGTCTGTATAGGGCTATTATGATAAAATATTTAAACCCGATCTGTTAACCTGTTTTTGAGTAATAAGGCGCTAAAGGAAAAATTTTCAAAAAATCGTAGTGGCCGCCATTTTAAAACTAGGCCGTTGGGAAATAAAGGGTTGGATTCCGTTTTCAAATTTATAAAATTTGGTTTAGGAAAATAATGCTACTAAAAAACCTGTCTAGTTTCCGCTTCCGGATTCGGATTTCTTTATATACCCCCATATTCCAAAGCTTATCACAATCAGACCATCCGTTTGGGAGTTATGATGCACTACATACATACATACCCACCCGCCCACAGACAGACATTTTTTTTAAATATTTTTTTGGACACTTGGACGTTCAAAACATGTATTTCCGTCAAAATTTCGATTTCGCAAATTTTCATGAAATTAATACTTTTCTATACTGAAAGTATAGGAAAGTAAAAATGTAAAAATTATCATAGGGTCGCTTCCAGGTTAAATAATTAGCGCAGCGAAGAAGAACTCAAATCAGACGAATATTATCTTTGTTTGAAACTCTAAATTTAACATTTTTTTTCTATACGCAAAAGTGGAGTATTCTTTTACAGGAAAAAATTTTATTAACAATTTTCCCTTATTCTTTTTTTTAAATATAGCGAATACACTGTAAAATTTTTAATGATTTGCTCCTGTTACTACACAGGTAAGCAAGAAAATTTTTAAACAGCGATTATCTTTAAACATTAGTGCTTTACTAAAAGTTTTAAGTGCTCGATTATACAAATTGTTTAAAAGAAACGCCGAAATTAAAAACTGATTCCGTAGCGCTGCGTAGCAGGTTTATGTAAATACGTAGTTCCGTAATCCTAAAGATTGCACGTTATTTTGATGAATGTCTAAAAAAATAACTTTCAGGATTAGAGCAGCACTGGAAGCTAGGCCTGTTTTTATTTTCTTAATTTGTTTTTGTTTTTATTAATGCGTGGTATTTAATTCAATGAAGCGTCAACCACAGAACCACCAAAATTATACTTTCATACGCAGAAATTAAAAAAAAACATCTTCTCTGTATTGCAGTTTCCACAATCTCTTGAATACATACTAGATTTTCTGATTTTCACCCTTGACCTCAGGCTTTCACACTTTGTGCGGAAATATGTCCATAGAATGACAAGAATGTTTCAAATGCAAGATCTTTATCTTTCTGGGTCGCAAATAACAAGTAGAGTGATGGATTTTCATTTTTTTGAAATTGCATCGAATCAGAAAAGGTTGTCAAGAACGTACTGCAGGGTTCGATAAAGTGGGTAGATTAATACGTTTATTATTAGATTAAAATAGCTAATAAATTTGCTCTCGTCTACCGTTTTTAAACTTATTGGACGCCGCAACGCGTTTAAACAATAATCCCTAGTTAGTTTTATTTTACAATGAATTATTATCTTAATTTTACAAGAAGAAACCAGATAGCTGACGAAAAGCTCATGGTCGTCATAATATTAATCGTTGTTTTTCAGTTTCAATTTAATTAGCATAAATTTAAATATCAGTTCGTGCTTTTACTTAAAATTACCAACTATAAAATTTGACGATAATGCGTGCATATGGAATTGGCTATCATTTTAAATTTAAAAATTAATATACAAAAGTACATTTTGTGTACCAAGATGTAGCAGAGTTTAATAAATGTTTCTTTTACATAAGATATTCTTAGTTGATGTTTCAGCATCTCCGCGGTTGGGTAACAAACTTTCAGAACTTTAAATTTGACTTTAACATATGCAGATCGAATATTCTAGTAAACGCAAAAACGGATTAAAGCCAAACACAATTCTTATGCCGTTCTGAATGCTAACCGAGTTACAAAATTCAAATTTTCTACCATGCATTCTACTTGTTCTTAGGAAATTGTGCTTCATCTTGTTACGTCAAATTGCATTTTCTTTTGAAATGACTAAAATACGGAACTTAAAAGATGCCGTTTAAATTCCGGTAGTTTTATAAAATAAGGCGGTATAAATCTAAAACCAGTTTTCTTTGTTTCTTTAAGAAGTTTGCTTAAAGGGGTAATTTCCAGGTGAGTTGAACATTTTTAAGCCGCTGCAGTAAATAAATAAAAACGTAGGTACTTTGCTTGCACATTTCTATACTTCAAAATATTTTTATTAAAAAATTGTACAAATTGTCAACAGTTTTTTAATAATTTTTTCACATTTCAATATTTCCAGTTTTCAAATTTTTCAAACACAAAATTTCCCGGTTAGGAAATACAACAGCAAAACACAAACATATTGTAATAATACAGTATTTATTGTAGCGTTCATTGTATTGAAATGAATTGAAATAATTTTGACCGGGGAAGCAGTTCACTTTTACGCGTGACCTCGAATCATCCGCCGCCAACCGGAGCGAAAGGGCCGCTATTAAGTTTATACTACAATGTAATATTGTATTAGTTGTTTTGGTATTTACTTCGCTAGCATGTGTTTTGATTTTAAGAGGATTTTACCGCAGCATTTAAGTTAATAATGTATTTAATTATTCTGGGATTTATTGAGAGCTATATTATTTTAACATTAACATTTGAATTTACGCATCACCTCGAGTTGTACGTAGAACAGCGAGACTAGGTCCGCGCTCTAAAGATAAATTTAGAGCGCGCATTTATTTAGAGTAGATTTTCAATCCCCACTATACTGTTTTGATGTCGTGGCAAGCACAGTTCACTATATCCAGTCAACAGTACACCTTCTTCATGTCGCATCTCCAGGTCTTCAACTGAGTACGAGAGAATCGCCACGACCGATTAGGAAAAGACCTTTCTCAAAAGTGCAGTCACACAGCAGAAAAGCCTTCTACAAAACTGCAATTCTACTACAGAAAAGCCTCCCCTAGTGAAGCCCGTTTGGAGAGTAAACTTCATTATACAATCAGGCGCATTTTACCGAAGTTGTACACACAAGTCAACATACAACAAGGGGGTGGGACAGAAATCATGGAATTGTGCTAATGTTCCATAATTCTTATAAAAAAGTATTTTTAACAACAAAAATTAATCCCATCTCCCGCGTAAATTAAACTCATACAAAACAACTTCCTACTAAGTAATAAAATTTTCATTCCAGCCAATTTTTTTTCCAACTGGTCGACCATTTTTGGCGCTTTTCTGCGGCTATTACAAAATCTTTTCAACGCTTGTCTGTGATATAGACGTAGTTCAAAAAGGTCAAATGGAATGTAGTTCTCCTCGCTATGTTCGAGTTTGATTAGCATATTGACCTCCTTCCTTGTGAAATTGAACAAAAATATAATACTGAAAGCTATCATAATCCATGTTTTTGTTTTAAAAATGAGTAAATAACAGGTGATTGTGCCAGATAATGAAAATGGGTTACACACGAAGTGAAGTTATTATAAATCAACAAGGAAAACGAAGGTTTTTTTCTAAATGGATTTTTAATATTCTGTGGGCGAGTCAACAAAATATGACAATGTCTATGTGTTGGATATTTATTAACAACTGAAAATTGCACGGCCAAATTGGTCTGATAAGAATCAATCAACCCTACATTTTAAATTTTCCAGAACAAAATTGTTAGATTTTTGACATAATAAGAATCAAAATAAGAATGACGGAAAAATTTTCATTTTTGCAATTAATATAAAATAATTTTAGCTTATACAAATATAACATATCATAAATGTCAAATACTTAAGGAAAGAAAATATTACATTTAAGCTGCAGTAATTACCTGAAAATGTCATTCTCTTTTATTTTAGGAATGTCCAACTGGAATGGTAGACGAAGATGCATTTAAGCACATATTTGCCCAGTTTTTTCCCCAAGGCGGTAAGTTTTATTTTTATTGTCAAGTTTACTTCTTACTCTTAAGAATAGCTGAAGCTACACTAAAGTGTTTCAGCAAAATACATTAAACAACGGAATTTTCGTAAAAGTGTCACGAGCGTGGGTTTTAATCTCCATGTAGATGCAGAATTCTTGTATGAGCTGTAAACTAAGCAAAATTACTAAAGCTGTAAAGCTATATGAGTATTACAGCGTTATATCTATTTAAATTATTTTTGCTAATTAAGAAACAAACAAATGTAAGTTGTAAGTACACTATTTTTTATTAAGATCATTGCAAAAAACTAAATTACTTTTACGCTTCTGTTGGAATCTGCTTAAAAAGATTGTGGAACTTTTCGAGACACATTTATTATGTGCATATTTTAAAGTTTTAAATTATTTTTACATTTATATTTACACTAAATTTGCACTTATCAAGAATTATAGATACAATACGTACACAGGGTTTTTCAAGAAAGTTGAACAATCAACAAAATGCATGGGATTGAATTTGCATTTTTTTCCAGATTTTATGCCCCCCATATATTTAAGAATTTAAACTTTATTATTGTCCTTAACTGTTATTAGTGACGTTTAATCAAAAAACAATAATTTTTACATTTAAAGTAATAATAACAACAAAATTTTCTAATGCCTTAGTAGCGACGCGCCTAAATGGTGCTGGTTTCTAAGTAAAAATCCCGGGTTCTAATCCTGGGTAGGATTCTTCTTTTTCTAAAAGTAACAACAATACTTTCTAATGTCTCAGTAGCGACGCGGCTAAATCCGTGGCTTCTAAGAAATTCCGGATTCTAATCCTGGGTAGGACAAACTTCTTTTTTTTATTTTTTTATTTATTTAATTTTTGAACTGTTTTTATCTCTTACAACTAAATTTTCAATTATTAATTATGTCATAATAATAAAATAATATTTAAAATTTAATTATTTCATTATCTGAGGTATTAAAATTACAATTTACTCTACAAATCTTGTTCTTTCGACTATACGATTGTAGAACTGGTGTGAAACCGGCGTACACATCGAGATCACGCGTAACATTGAATTATGTGCTCAAATAAAATACATTTCAATACTTAAATAAAATACATTTCAGTAAAATAAATCCTTAAATAAGTAATGCATCATTACGAAGGTTTGTTCGCCTTCTTAAATACCATACCCTATTCATACCGAGCGTTGGCCACCTCTCTTCTATGTCTGTGTTTGGTACGCGGAGATTAATATTTTGCACAGACAGACATACAGTTTAACGTGGGTTCCGAACCACAGGAAGTGCATGCACTTCTTCTCCAAAGAGGTTTTCCTGGGGAAAAATCCACCTCGCTGGTTTTCCGTTGCATTGCGAGGGAAAACGACCGGGCCGGGAGTCGAACCCGGATCCGCTACATTGGTAGCCCGCGCGCGTGTATGAAAACCAAATGAAATTCGCATTAAATCAACTGAAGCTACTTTTGATACTTACAAATATAGTAATATTTTAAAAATTATTTTAGTTTACTTCGGATACTACTTTGTTGCTTACTGTATAATTCATTTTATTGTTGTTTCGGCAAAATATGGGAGTTTTTCTACGAACAGTTGTATTGATTTGTGTTTTACATAGCATCGATTACTAAAATTTTCACTAGTCAGTGTCTAATGAATATTTCAAATAGAGTGGTAGTTCCCCCTTCAGTGCCGAAATGCATTCGTGCGTCAAAGTTCAAGCTTGGTCTAAGGGACCGCTCATTAATCTTTATCCGACCTTTTTTATTTGAATAATTATTGTTTTTATTTTACAATAGCCAGGCTTCATTTTACAGCATGAATATTTCAGTATGGGATTGGTTGATCTTGCTAGAAAATCTAGACTTGTTTATTAGTGCAAATAACTTTTTCTTACGCGATTTTTCTAATAAGGGCGGGCATAGGGCCCTCTGAATTTGGCACTGATTAACCAAACGAGTTCTGGTTCAAGTACAAGTTCAAGTGTGACCCTGTCTATGTGTGTGTACGAGCGTACGTGAACGTGGGTGCGCGCGTGCATGTATCTGAGTGCGTGCGTCTGTGCGCTTGCATGCGTGCGCGTGTGGGTATGCATGCGTTCGTACGTGTGTGTTTAAGTTGTGTTTGTTCATGTTATTAAGGTACATATGATCCTGAGAGTTGGTATCCCCAGTAAGTGTATGAAAAAAGTTTCTATTAAAAAACTAATACTAAATTAAGAGAACCCGTGGGCTACATCCCCGTTTTTTTTTGGGGTGGGCAATTTCAAACCTAGCGCACGTGGTTTCAAATATTTCCTCCGCTGAGTGGTTCTCGGCAATGAGACTGCAGCGGATTGAGGGTCCGTCATCACAAGAGTTAAGACAGGTAGAAAGAGCCGAAATCAATATATAGATATTTTAATGTTTCATAAATCATTATAGATTTAAATACATTCTGAAACATTTAGTTTAAATCTTCAAATGTTCAATAAAAATTAATGAATTTACATAAATTGAATTACATTTGCTTTAAATCTTTCATGTTTGTGCATTGAACGTTGCCGCTAGTGTAAACGGTCTTTGTCTGTAGCATCACCTGGGTCTCCAAGGTTATCTAAATGTGACAGCTTACGAATATATGTTGAAACATTTTAATAAAATGCTAAAAGATTTCTTTAAATCTGTACAGGTTTAGAGATTTATTAAATAATCAAAGTTAAAAAATAAATTTAACAGAATTAATATAATAATAGCTGGAATATTTAAATTAAATGTGTAAAGATTTATTTAAATCGATAAAGGTCATTAAATATTCAAAGATTTGCAGTAAATGTTAAGGTATTTATTCAAATTTATAATGATTTATTAAAATATGAATGAATTAGCTAAATGTGTGTCTATGTATTAAATGCCAATCTCCCGCTTGACCTAACTTTCTGCTCGGATGCCTGCGTGCAAGGCCGGCCTTACCTCCATTAATCTCTTCCACCTGCCCTCAGTCTCGTCTCAGCTTTGTTTTTTTAAATTATTCTATTAGGAGGAAAGCGTAGGGCGTAATTCATGGATTCAGCTAGTTATAATAAATATTGGAACAATTTGCTTTAAATACCATAAAATACACAGAAAATTTTTACTTTACCCTTAGCACCTTATAATTATAAGCCTGTCGCACATAACTTTATGATGTTTATACTTACCTAATATTTATGGAGCCGGTAGAGGTGGTCAAATTAAGGAATTTTCAAGCCCGGCCCTACAAATTCAGAAGGAGGGCTAGCCCGGCCCGACCTGTTCTTTAGGTACATGATTTGAGGCCCAGACCGACTAATCTAAAAACGACCGACCCGTTTTATGATTATATAAATTCGGCCCAACAAATTTGGGCCGGCAAATTGAGCTTGCAAATTTGGCACTTCAACTCAACTTTAGTAAGTATTTTTGTAACATTATTTGACATTTGAGTTAGGTCGGCTGTCTTTAGCACTGCCAGGCCGGTTAAACCCTGCTGGTTCCGTGAAGCTCTGTTGTCCCGGCAAAACCCCGACAGGGATTTAAATAAGCCCGGCCCGGTCCTATAATATTTTTGTTGTAATTGAAGAGGTGGCCCGAATTGTAAGCCGAGCCGGGCTAGGGCTTCGGGCCGGGATGCCCACCTCTGTATGAAGGTCATCGCACATCGTGGGGTGCTGTCATCGTTCTTATGATTTGTGCATCAGGCGTTTACTCATGATACAAACATACAGTAGCAATCTAACTTTGTTTTTATTTGTAAAATGTCATAGACTACTTATGCAATTGTCAATTTTGCTAAATTTATTGGACAGGTACTTTTATATTAAATAAATATTATTATTATTAATTAGCCGTGTGCACGTACGTAACGTAAATTTGTAAAAATTAAAAATCGAGATCGATAGGGTCAGCCTATGCGACTTTTACATAAACATCGGCGCTGCCCGCCCGGCTTGCATGGTTTCTCCTCGGAACTAGTTTTTGGCAATGAGAATAAGCGGCAAATTATGTTTCAATAATACAAACAATTTTCTTGTTTATACATACCAGTACGTACGAGTATGCGCCTTATGTAATGAATTTGTATAAATGTAACTTTGAATAGTGGGGCTCGTTGTTGCGAAAAAGTAAGACAGATGAAACGGATCCGGATTTAATATATAGAAGATAGGTAATAAATATTTTCAAAGAAAATTCCAAAATATTTAAAAAAATTATAATAAAATAATCAATAACTTCTCAGTGCCATAGCTTTAGTAACGTTTTTAACACTTTCAACTTTCCAAGAGTAACGTGTATTTTCCTAACAAGAAATTTTTGAATATGTGCCCCTCTCATCAACAAGACAGCGCATAGAACACTAACACGAAACTTCATTAAATTTTCTAACATTTAGAGTAAGAAGATTTATGTTAAACATTTGAAAATACACACACCCACAAACTCACACACGCAGATACCGAATGATATTGTATTTATAATGTAGAACCACGGTATATTATGGAACAGAGAAAATTGATTCAAACTGTAACTAATTCTCGTTCAGGCCTAACCGATATTGATTAATTTAGAAAATGAAACAACTACGTTTTTCAATTCCTTTTTATTCAGATTTTGTACAAGTTCAAAATTATTTTTTGTAGATTTAAAAACAAAGATGGTGAAATTCAAATTTTTTATAACAATCAGAACCACAAATTGTTTTTTTTTTCTGTTTGTTGACGGCTCGACATTAATAAAATATATAAACGTTTGTTTGTTGTCCAGGCCTTGGGTTGTCTGAAGCCAGTAGAAAATATTTATCGTCTTAATGCTTTTTATAAGAAATCAGAATGTTAATGGTGCGGCTTGTTTAGTGAAAAGCTTTCGAATTCGGGTGTGCACGCGTTATTAGTTCAGAGCTGCATGATAAGGTCATTCATTTTGTAAGACGCCAAAAAAACTTCAACCTCGAGTGGATGATCGAAGCACGAATGAAAAACTTTATTTTTACTATAAATGGACTGACTGTTTAGTATTCAATCTTTGTTTACAGCTTCTTATCGCGTTCTATCGTTCTTTGGTTATTTTATTCTAAAAAGACACGCTCGCTCGTTCCACATGAAATAAAATGACATTTCTGGAGGTTATCACGATTCTTTTAGCATTTCTGCGTTTTCGAAAAACTCTTTAAAACTTACGTCAAGTATCAATACATGCGCTAAATCTAAACTTCAAAATTTTAATAAGTATACCTTTTCAAACAAAGGTTGTACTTTTTCATTGTTACACGACATTTCGCTCCCTCAATGCCTGAAGAAGGAATAAGTGATTTATTTCCAATATGTTGTTATTTCTACCAAGTTTTCTCAACACCCGTCTGATTTACTGTAATATCTTTTTAATGGCTATTTGTTTCGTACACGGTTATATTGTACCTCATATCATCTTTTATGTTCTGGTCACCTTCTTCCACCATTTTCTTTATAGCCACATAACCTGAGAGTCCTGCGCATTGTTATTTGTTTCGATTTCCGTTTCCACATTCGTCGCTATACGAGGTATAGCTAGAAGCAGGTATTGTATTCGCCACAATTTCTAAAGTTGAGAGTTTGACAGAAAAGCACGACTTAGGGTCCGAAAATACCGAAAACCGGATTTAGCCATGGCGCCTGTGTGTGCGCACGCGAGTGTACGTGTGCGTGTTCGTACGCGAAAGCATGCGCGTATGTGCGTCTGTATAGTACTACAGTTTACAACCCCCCCCCCGCTCTCAGTCAAATTTCAGCTCGGTATGAATTGTGACGGTCTTTCTATGCTGGGGGTGGGATTGTACGTTGGCGTATACGTACTACGTCGTTGAAATGACCGGGCGCCAGATTTTATAAAGAAATTTACTCCAACTTCACTGGGCGAGGACTTTTCTTTAGTAGAATTATCCCCTTTATAACTTCACTTTTTGTTTGGAAGGCTTTCCCCAGTTGAACTGCACGGTTCCTTCGTACTCAGTCGAAGATCTGGGCAACTGCAGTGAAGGTGACGGTATGCATGGGTCTAGTTTTAGTTACCAAAACTATGGGTGCTCAAATAATTGTTAAGAAAACAATTATAGCATTAAGCTATACTACATATATTGGTAAACCAAACAACAGGGTAATTATACAGGCTATTTACAAAATAGTTATTACACTGCGGCGCAAGGTAATACAAGTCAAGCAATGCAAGCAGTAGCAAACGGTAGCAAGTAAAATACGGAAACAAAACTCAAACGGTAGCAGATAAAACACGGTAGCAAACGGTAGCAAACAGTAGCATACGCTAGCAATGAAGATATAGTAGCAAACGGTAGTAACTAACTAAGTAACGATGAAACGTTTTGGCGCAAACGGTAAAAAATCTAATTGCAATGGAAGAAAGGTATAGGGGACAAGCAGGTTTATGCCGGATATAAAAAAGCAAAAGTAAGACCAAGAAAGAAGCACTCGTGTTAGTCACCGCGGCAGACTTCAGAAATAAAGAGGGAGAAAAAGAAAGAAAGTCTGCCTTGTGTCGGTCACCGCGACAGACTTCTGAAATAAAGAGAGAAAAAAGAAAGAAGGTCTGCCTCGCGTTGGTCACCGCGACAGACTTTGGAAATAAAGAGAGAGAAAGAGGGTGGGAGACGGAGAAACAAAGAAGATCTGCTTTGTGTCTGTCACCGCGACAGACTTCGGAAACAAAGAGAGACAGAGAGAAATTCTGCCTCGTGTCGGTCACCGCGATAGACAGACAAGTGAATGCAAAAATCACCAGAATGGCTCCAGTATTACTCACTCAGTATACTTTCTAGGATCGGTTACCTCGGTTGGTTTCCTGATGATCGGTTGTTGAACTGGACTGAAGACTTGAAGTTGTAATAATGAATTGTGCTTGCTACGGTCTGATTTTGCTTTTATAGCCCACCCGCAAAGTGGGGACTAAAGTATTTCAATTTCTACTGTAGTCTATGCGCGCGTTAACAGTGAGCGGGTGGGAACGCGCCCCGCTTCCCGGCGGCCACTTCTAGATCACACGTAAAATTAAATTACGTGCTTAAATAAAATACACTTCAATACTTAAATAAATTCTAAAATAAATATACATCATTACAGAATATATTACAGAAATATGGGAACAACTTTTCATTGAAACACAACCTCCAATAGGTTTTCTTTTTGTCGGTTACCGGAAAATTTTAATTTAGTTATCACTAAAATCGATTTTGAGCTTTTAACGGATAAACATTGCTTGCAGTAAAAAAATACCACACATATTGTAAAACCAGATGACTCCATCATGAAATAACGAGGGGAAACTTTACTTCAGTTCTAGCTATACGAGAAAAAAACTCAGATATGTATGCTACTCATACCAAAAAGCACATTGGCGCAAGCGTGTCATACTTAAACCCCGTCACTCCGCCATTGACCTTCCACAAATTTGCAAATTTGGATTCAAACTCAGTGTGAACATGTTAAATGACATTAGAAACAACTTTCTATTACGAGACCACCTCCAGAAGGTTTCTTTTTGATCGCTTACCTGAACAGTTTAATTGAGCAATCGCCAAACAATTAATATTAAGCTAAAAATCGGTTTTGAAATTTACATTGTTTGTGAATAAAACGTACTTCAAAAACATAAGGTGGTTGAGCAGGGCTGTTCTACTTCAATGCAGAGGTGCTTAAATAAAAGCTCGGAGTCGCTTTTACTCAAGCACATAATCCCTAGCAACCGCCAGTCACCTCCACCATATATTTTTCGTTTTCCAAAAATATTGGAATTTCGGCTTCAGACTCGGTCCCAAATGATCATAGAAACTAAATTTCTTTGAGAACAGGCGTGGGTTTAAAGGGAGTAAAACGGCTAAAAAACACCTTTTTGTATATTATAGCGCCCCTCCCTCATTATCAAATCCTGAACTGATTGAGATTGAGAAATAACTTCTGAGAGCTTTCCTTTTGATCGATTACCTGAACAGTAAACAGAGAAAGCGCAGCGAACAAATGCGAACAAATGCGTCTTATGGCATTTGTCCGGCAGCTTTCCGTCTGTATGTATATACATCGCATGCTTGTGTCGGAATACACAAACGCTACGCGAGCGTTTAAAGGAACAAATACAACTGTCGCCTCATGATAGCCACAGTCCTCGTTAATTGTCACGCTAACCCTTTATTAAACCTGTACAATACCTTGGATTAAATAGCTTTAGTTGATATTGTTTCGTGGGGATTTTATGATCATCGGTTTTATATAACTGTCAACTATAGTGAACTGCAAATAAAAATAGCCTCTTACCAGAGTGGTGTTTGAAAAGTTAAATTTTCTAAAAAAAATTAGATCTGTTACACCAATTTACATTTCAAATTCAAAATAAATTACGACGAAAAGGTGTCGCCCCAAACACCTTACCGACGCAGGAAATGTAGTACCATAGCCACGTAGGATACCCACCCCAGTCTGCGTCTGATCTAGTCCATATGTTAAATACCAACCGGAAACTTGCCTACCAGTTTGTTTAATACTTTGCGAAGTTGAGATGCGAGAGGCGTAACTCACGGGTTCAGCTAGTCTATTTATTAAAACCGTAATTTTTTTAACTGTCAACCCTATTATCTATTATACATATATGGCGCATTCGTATTCACTGGTGTGTATTGGAATAGTACAGTTTTCGAAACAATTACGAAAAATTAAGTTTACACTGTATGTTTGTATTATTGGAACGCAATTCGCTGGTACCTCTTTTACTAGCAATAGGCATAATTAAATAATTTACATAATCAAATGATCGCCATTTAAATGAAATTTTTAATCGAATGATTTTTTGCGATAAAAATCATTCGTATGTACCTATACGCTATACGATAAAAAGTAGTAAACACGCTCTCTGTTTGCTTTTAGAATGCTGTGAGGAATGAATTCTCGTTCTCATTGTCATTCCTTGGGACTTTGGCAAAAACAGGGTAAACCTTTAGCTTCGAATGGTTCGAAATCAAATGTTTCAATGCAGTGATTATGTTAACTGCTGTTCCTAACATCAATGTTTAAATCAAACCATTCTTGTCTTGTTTTCACCTGTGTTTGATCAGCGAATAACGGCAAACGCCTTAATTCTTCATTCCGATTCCGCAAATTCGTTGGGCGTTTGCAGCTGGCTAATGTAATGACAAAATCGAAAATTTTAAAATGGTAAAATTTTTCGCAATCTCTTGAATATTTTGTGCAACCCTATCGTATTTTCTCACAACATAAACGAAGACATGATCACTGACCTGACCTAACCTGACCAATAATTTATTAAGGTAAGAGAGAACCAGAAGATGAAAAAATAATTTGAACAACATGCCAGAGAATAATGTTGTAGAATTAGAACTTAATTTTTTCAATACACCCAGTAATACTCCAATAGTAAAATACTGTACAATACTTCTTTTTTAAATTTCACCCTTTCTTTAGACTTTATATACAGAGTGTTTCCTAAGTACAGAGGGGGTGTTTCCTTGCGTCATTTCACGAAGTTACGGAGTTACAGCCCTCTGAAGAAAGAACAGTCTAATCACTTTTTTGTCGATAACTTTCGCAGTAGTTGCACTAAAATTTTGAAATTTTATATGTGGGCCGTACTGATTTAGCTTAGTATTTTAACTAATTTTTGTTTGAATAAGTGCACCAGAGGTCTAAGTATTTTTTTGAAGACGTCCAAAATACTTTCTACAAACTTTGAGACTAAGTTCTATACATGAAACCGATGTGAGTTCCCATACAGAATTTTCAGGAAACGCTTCGTTACAGAGGTACTGCGTCCGGAAGTAAATTTTAATAATTCAAACTATTCCCTATTAACGAGGCTATAACTCCGCGAAGAAGCAATTCCGAAACCATGTTTATATAAATCTATTTTATTTTTTCGGTGTACTTATTCCCAAAGATTGTGCCAGCCATTTTCTCATTTTAAGGAAACACTTGGACCTTCATGGCAACTTGATTTTTTATAAAACTTGAATTATCTCCAAAACTGTTAAATTAGCGACTTTCACTAAGTACACCTTTTTTGTGTATTATCAAATAGAGAATAAGATTTTCTAGACAAAAATTGTAGGAAATCCAAAATATTTAAAAGAAAATATTACGTGACCTCCCCTCCAATATGAAACATCTCTAGTGCACTAATTCTAACAAAAATTAGTAGAACTAGTAAGCTAAATTAGTAGTGCTCGCATATAAAATTTCAACATTTTAGTGCAACCACTGCGAAAGTTATCGACAAAAAAAATGGATTTTTTTCAGAGGGGTGTAACTTCGTAAAGAAGCATTTGTGCGGAGGTATGTTCATATGACCTTTTCTTTATGAATCGCCTCCTAAAGTTTTTGTACGTATTTAGGAAACATATGTATATGATAAAAACTGTGCAGCATAAAATTTTTTGCATAAGTTTAAATCAAGATGTTTTCGGTATAAATTTTAGTAGAATTCTGGAGTTTTAATATTTCACGCATAATTTCTGTCTCCCAAACTGAAAGTGATGGCGTTATCACGTACTACATGAGTTGATAACGCTACTACAGGCTCCCTTGTGCTAGGGCGAGGGAGACACAATATCTTCTTCATTTCATTTTACAGCCCACGCCTTCGATTCTATTTATTTGAATATCTCCGCAAATCATAAATTTGGACTCAAACTGGACGGATCATTTCCACCAGGAAATAACCTGATTTCTTTCCCGGAAAATAGATTTTTATGAACCCTCGATATACTAAATAAGCGGTTCGAGAAATAAATTTGTCTTTTAGACATAATGTTTTAGGATGGCAAAAAGTTTAATCAAGTAAATCATTTTTGATCAAAATATTCTTTGAGTCACATATTATATGCTATGCATATTACGTGCGCATGATTTCCGAAAACTTTGTCCTTTAACAAAAATTCAAGTGAAATTCAGCGGAAACACTTTTTAAAATGGTTTAAATTCAAAGAAGTGTATATTTTTCATTGCTTTGACTTCAAAGATGAATATAACACCAAAGTAGGGATTTCATTCTCCTGGTCGAGTGCGTGTCATACATCCTCTCAAAAAGGATATGAAAAGCATCCTGCCTTCTCGTCTTAACGCCTCATCACTTATAGGGCAAAAACACCGAGAGCTTCCTAGAAGTTCGTCGATTCCACTTTTACTCTTTCTTTTTTAATAGGAATTTATTACAAAGTATTCAATGACCGTTAATGGCTCGAAATTTGAACATTTTTATTGATTACTATGTTACTATGTTGTTTTTAAATCGTTTAATGCAAGCTTTTGTTGTTGTTATTATCTCTCTATGACAAACACGTCAAACAAATATCAAAACATCACCAAAGCATTTCACGTAGATTTTCCCATTCTTTAAATACACCGTCTGTCTATAAAGTACCCCCCCCCCCCCCTGCTAACATTTTAACCACTTGATATTTCGGCCCAAAATTTTTTGTGCTGTAATGGAAGGTTAAATACTATGTTTCTGTTTATGTTTAAATTTTGTACTCTACAAAATGGCGGCTGGGCGCCATTTTAAAATCAAAAATTAAATAGCAAGGGGGTCGAGTGACATGTCCTTTAAAAGGTCTTTTAATTCTGCGTCTGTTCCTAGAATTTCAAAATTAATTAGTAATTTTTTCTGGTGATGCTTATTACTTGTTTTAAATTGGGGCGGTTTTTTCCGGGGATATTTTAACCAGAAGATGTTTTTACCCGAGGATGTTTTTCACGGGGCTTCTTTCATCCAGGGATTGTTTTTGAGGATTTTTTCCGGGGCTGTGTTTCCAGGGATGTTTTTTCCGGACACCATGAAGCTCCTATATCGGCGGAATGTATTAAATATATCATTATATCTCTGATTTATATGAATAAGAGCGAGTTTCATTTTGGAATTACATGCAAATGTCTAACAAGACTTTTTATTGTGAATTCAAAGACATTTTGAAAAACTGCGTTAAGGCACTTACCTGGAAATAAGGACAAGTGATAAGTTTACTAGCTTATTCCCTTTTTTTAAGGAATTTGTTTCTGGAGTCATGATAGAATTTTTTTGGAGATGTTTTCCCGAAGAATTTACGGGGTTTTTTCTTTCTTCAGGTTTTTACGGTTTTTTTTCGGGTTGTTTCGTGGATTTCATTTCCGAGAGTAGCTCTCATTCAGGCCGACTCAGCGGAGGAAACATTCGGAACGACGGGCGCCGAGTATGAAGTTACCAAAAAAAATCAGAGGGCGTTACATGATATATATAAATTAGCCGTTGTTATAGCGTTTGTCGTCGCTCTACGGCAGCCATTCTCCACGCCCCTCGATCGTCCCATTCCCCTTCTCACAGGTTTCTCTCCGACATTGCTTTGGCTATTCCTCTCTTCCAGGTATTTGGAGGACGCCCTCTTTTTCTTCTTTCGTATGGATTCCAGTTCATTATTTTTATGGTAACCTTTCCTCCCCCATCCTCTGGACGTGACCATACCATACAAGCTGTCTTGATCTTATTTCATCTATAACAGTGTTTTGCATCTTCATAATTTCTCGAATTCTATTATTTGTAACTCTTTCCAGTCTTGATATTCTTGCTGATCTTCTGAGGTAATCCATCTCCGCTGCTAACAATTTCTTTTCTTGTGCTACATTCATTTGCCATACCTCACATCCATAAGTCGAGATACTTTTAAAAATTGTGTTATATATATATCGTTTGTTTCGATTGGATATGCTCCAGAGAACAGAGTTTAACATTCCTGTAACTTTTTTCCCTTTCGTTATTCGATCTTGTATCAGTGCATTATGCCTTCCGCTTTTGTTTATTAAAGCTCCCAAGTAATTATATTGTTCCGTTGATTCTATTCGTTGATTATTTTCCATGATTATATCTTCGTTGTTTGCTCCTATCGATAGGTACTTGCTTTTACTTAAGTTTATATCTAGGCCCCATTTCTGATACTCTTCTAACAGTTTTCGGAGCATGTAACTCATATCATCCGCATCTTGAGCTATTATAATCTGGTCGTCGGCATAATGCAAAGTGTAGACTATCGTATCTTCCACTGGCAAACCCATTCCCACACATGTTTTTTCCAATGTTTCAAAGCTGCGTCTAAATAAATTCTAAAAAGGCTAGGTGATACGCAACACCCCTGTCTCAATCCTTTATTAACTTTAAAAGGTTTAGATAATTTATTTCCGACTTTAATATTTGATTCGGCGTTATTATATAATTCTTTTAATGCTTTTATAATGGTACTATTGATGTTAGTTTGTTCTAAAACTTCCCACATTTTTTTAACCGGGACACTGTCGTAGGCTTTTGTAATGTCAACGAAAGTAAGGTGTAATTCCCTGTCCACGGCTGTTCGTTTTTCAATTAATTGCGTTAGGCAGAAGATATTATCAATAGTAGATCGTCCTGCCCGGAAGCCACATTGTTCTTCACTTTCATATGGTTTGTATTCTTTATCTATAAGATTTGTTATAATCCGCCCATATAAACGGCTCAGGGTACTTGTAATTGATATTCCCCGGTAATTATTGCAGTCATTCGTTGATCCCTTTTTGTGGATTGATACAATCCAGGCTGTTTTCCACTCTACCGGTAATTTTTCTCCATTTAGGTATTTATTAATTAATTTTGTTATCATCCGCATTAATTTTTGGGATCCATTCTTCAATAGCTCAGATGGTATATTTCCAGGGCCAGGGGAAGTTCCGTTTTTCATTGTTTTTATGGTTTCTGCTACTACTTTTAGTTGAACTTCAATATCCTCTCCTTGTACTATGTGTTCAAAAGTTTCTTCTTCTATCTGATATTCAGGTCTCTGCTCTTGTAGTAAGTTTTTATAGTGTTCTTTAAATTTCCTAGTCGGCACTATGTTAAGATAGCTCTTATTGCGTTACATGATAATTAATGTAAATAAAACTGCAGATTTTTATGTTTATGTTAAGTTCTTGACGTGTATATAAAAAAATTGTTCATGAAAAAACCAGCACTGCAGAATTAATTGTCGTTTTCATGCTCGCTTCGTAATTTTCTATCAGGACACGCTTTTAATGGCAGCCTTTTTAGCTTTGTAGGTCAATTACTGCGCGTGTAATTTCAGAGAAACATTAAACGATCTGCAAAAAGCTTGTTTTGCAATACCTATCAACGTCGCCTTCCGCTATAATAGAATTTGCTTAAACTTTGGAGATATTGCGAATAAGCTCTATACAACTGCACTGTAAATAGCAGGAATTAAGCACCCGCAAAGGAACGATAATAAATGCATCAAATATTTCATATTCGCGTGGCATAGATTACAGAAAAGCATATAGCAAGGAATTGGAATACAAGGGAAACACGTAATGTTGAACAATCAGCTTGGAGCGCAAAGAAGTAGATATAAAATTCGTATGTTATGTACTTTGGTCCAAATATGTCCGAATTACGGTAATACCGACGTCCCTCGGGATTCACAGGATTTTTTACCCTCGTCACTGTTCAGGACATAGTTGTAATTATATTTGTCCGTGTGCTCGTGCAAGCAGAATCCAGAAATAAGACAAATGAACATTTTGCAGACAGGACGAATTGATCGGAAAGTATATTTAGACTGCGGTGGGCTCGTCGCTTCATCTACTGTTAAATATGTGAAATTAATGCGTACCCATATGTATCCGATTTATATCACGAATGCCCCCCTTTAAACTTGAATGTACAGAAGTTTCAATTTTCTTTATAGGGCACTTAATTTTCATCCCAAATAAAGTTCCTTGCAGTAAAAAAGTTGTTAACTGTGCCAGTAGTTGAGAAAGTTAGAATATTATTTACGCTCATAGCTTCAAAGTTTTTGTTTGTTGCCTCGACCTTCAACTTAGAAGATAAAGTTTAATCAAAGCCTTACCGTTCTATTCTTGGTTGATGCGCTTCCATTTCCTTCATTAGTTTACACTTTTATGCATCCCCATGTGACCAGATCATTTAAAATTAAGTTTATTATTTTTCTAAAAGCACTAATAATATTTTCATTTTCCCATACTTTTAACATGAAAAAGTATAGTAACCGCAATAAATCGATACTGGCCTTTTTGAAGAAAATATTTGTTTGAGTCTAAAAATGTGTGTGTAACTAGATCTGCTGGGCCCGATTTTGTAAAAATTTGCGATAACTAGGTAGGTGTAACAAAAATGTATCTGGCAATTTCATTTCAAAGGCTTTTCCCCAATTCTCCTATTTGCCTGTTTAAAGTTTCGAATTATTCACTTTATACGGTATAAATGGGGGATGAAAAATAAATCCGTTTTTAAATTGCTTTTCAGTAACAATACAGTAAGATTCTACATTTAGTTATTACTTAAATGCAGTCTTACAGATAACAGTTACCAACCAGGAAGAAGTGCGCTTACTTCTCTTTCGGCTTTAGTTTAGTTCATGAGAATCCTCGCAAAAAGGAAACGCAGTGACTGCGACCTCACACTCGCCAATAATAGACTTGCATCTATGGACATAAAATGCATATTGGATTTTTAAATCTTCAAGATTCACTGGATGTTCTTAACATGCCTTTTTAAGTTCTACAGTAATTTTTTTAACCGCAACCTTGACGGCTGCGTGTATGGCGTTTGCGGGGTTTTGGCGAGCTAATCGATAAAGTTGTAATTTGGTCGTGGTTTGTGTTTTTTTTTTGGAGGAAACCTAATAGTGGTTATAGGTTGTGAGTTTTGCCGTAGTTACGCAAAAAAAGTTAATACGTCTACAATTGTTTGCAACACATGTAAAGGTCACACTTAACCTAGATATGCATATGATTATCCTGCAGACTTTTATATACACCGCAATAAAAAAAAACTTAATTAAGGAGGAAAGGGGTTGAAAAACAAATAAATTGACTCTGAAATGTCATTATTCTGAAACTAATGACAGATAACGCAAATTGATTGATAATCTGAGGCATGTGGTTTTGTTTTCACTGCCGCCCACTACCCCCCTCTCCACACACCCCGATTGAGTATTTTGCTGACCATCCACAATATCCGGGTGGGATATCCATTGAACGTGCTATGGATGTACTGCTGCTATATGAGATAGGCTTTTCTTTAATTCCATTAAGAATGTGAAAATAAATTCTAAAAGATTTGAAAATTTATTAAACTGTTCTCATGAAGCAAACATTTCATTTACACATTCATAAGTAACATTTTCAGCAAAAGGAAAAGAAATATTTTTATATATTTTTTTATCATGAATTAGGTCGTCATAATGCCTCGGACGTTTTTTTAAATCCTATTTTCTCAGCACGTAATCTCCCTAGTATATCTTTAATTCTTACAAAAAATTTTCCAAATTGAGGCACAAATAACTAAGAATCAACAATGATCTTCAGATGAAGGGAGATGGATTAGATCTTATTTGTGTCGGAAACAAGTCGTAAACTGATTGTAATCAGCTTCTTTTCTTTTCATGCATGAGAAGACACACTGATTTTTCTCTTGTAACAAAATGAAATTAGTTTACTCAAGACAACGATAGAAAATGTGAATAAATGTCGAGTTCCGCTGACCTTCCTCGAGCAAATACGATTTCCCAATGAGATACTTTCCTTATTTCCTATTTGTCGTTCGTTATCATGCTAAAAACTCAGTACGGTTTTTCCATTTTCTCCGCAAGGGGTTTTTATAAAAAGATTGTATCTGTTATTTACAATTACGTTTTTGTTTCAGATGCTACCAACTACGCGCACTACGTGTTCAACACCATTAAACAGAAGCAGACCGGAAAAATCAGTTTCGAGGTAAAATTGCGTTATATGCATGCATATTCAACAATAAATCCAACTTTGCTTTGTGTTCGTCATGTTTTGTTTCCATATCTTGCACAACGCGCAAAGCTTATATCGCTCTGCCACAAAAGCTACATCAGTTGTCGGTACAATAAAAATACGCTAAATAACGTCGTGCGAAGAGGAAACCGAAAATCCACTTCTATACCTCCACGTGCTAGAATATGCTATGTGTGTAACATAGCAACCCCAACTATTCAACCCGTAAACAAACTATGCCCTATGTGGAGTAACTTACTTTATTTTCTATTAGTTTTCCCCAACCATAATTTATGACAAAATTGGTGCGCGTGCCTACAGGTAGCTGCTCCAAGTAATTCTAGAAAAGGGTGAAACCATCATTTGGAGAAGCAACACGTCTTTCAACCTTTTTACGACCCTTAAACCCTGAATATTGAAGCTATCCGTTTATTTATCTTTGTTTACTAAACAAATAATTTTCATGAGTACCGAACCTAATCGATTGCACGTGGTATTTAAATGAATTACCAAATTGAAAGCCGTAAAACAATATCTGCGTATCCTTGATAAAACAGGGCACCGATTGAATATAAAAAAATTAAAGCAAAAAATTGTCAAAAATCAAGTAAAAAATAGGGGCAAGCTTTTCAGGCACTGTTGCAGTTTATCCATACATTAAATCCGAAACCCCTCTACCTGTCTCAGCTTTTAGCGGTAGGAGACCCCCGCCACACAATTCACATACTACTATTACTGTTCATTACTCTACATACTGTTTACTATTATCACTCATTACTGCTATACAGTTGATTAACTCATTTATTATTGGCGGCAGAAGAAAAATGTATGAGTAAAAGTAATGCAGTTTATGGTGACGAGTATTTTGGGCATACAAAACAAAATTGCCGACTTTCGGTTGAGCGGAAACGACTATATCTTTATTTTTTTGATGAAACACTTCGTATTTTTAGGCTAATTAGATTGTATGATAAATTCTGTTTAAAAAACTGTAATACAACTGTAGGCCTAAAGTTAATAACAAGCGAGATATTTTGTTTTAAAGCAACGCATATAACCAATGGTAATGATTATAAACACATTGCAATTGATCGTAGGAAGCTGTTAAGAAAATAATAAATAAACAAACGGGTAACATGTGTCACAATATTGTTTTTGCATAAACTTAGGCACGTTTCTTTTAATTTGTCAATCAAGCTAGGTCACCTGACCTAACTCCTACAATTTTTTCGTTTGTAAATATTTAAAATATAATAAACAACTGATGATTATTATTATTAATTATAATTATTATTTATTTCAATACTCTACATTACAAAAATATTGTTAGTTTTAAACAAAATTGTAATTAACATGAATTGCACCTTTGTTGAATGCTTTTGTCATTTTCTTACCAAAAGCCTACTAAGATCACTTGCTTTAAAATCATAACTATTAGATAAATACGTTGCTTTAACTCAAAATATTTCGTTTATTATTAGCTTTCCACCTACGGCTGTATTATAGTTTTATTAACAGAATTTATCCTACAATCTAATTAACCTAAAAATACAAGGTGTTCCATATAAAAAATATAGATATAGCCTCTTTCGTTTAGACCTCAAGTCAGCCATTTCGTTTTGTATGCCAAAAATATTCGACACCTCAAACTGTTTTCTTACACATTTTTTTCCATCGCCATAACAAATGAGCAAATCAACTGGCCCTGAATTTATAATAAACCTGTATACAGACGAATTCATAATCTATATACTAAAGCCGGAACTGTCTCAACTCTATGAGATGACGGGCTATGCTCTTACATCTCGACACTACTTATTTAGCTTGCATATTTTAAAAAAAGTTATCATAAAATGCGCCAGGCGTAGGCCACGGGTTCTGCTAGTATTATGTTAAAGGGTTTTATACTCGTTTCTTCTTTCTTTCTTTGTCTAATCCGATTTTTACTAAGCAAATTCTTAGCAGATAGATTCTGAATTCGAGTTTTTGCATGACATGAGCCACCAATTAAAAAGCAACGAGCGTTTTTGTAATTTTCTTGTTTATTTTGAAAATATCATGATTGTAAATTTCAAAATAAGAATAGAGATAACAAAACTTTGATAACAATATTGAAGAAATATCAGTGGCGTATCAGGGAGGTGCATTTTTTGGGTTTTAATCAGCCCTTTAGGTTCCCCTAGACTTTTTATTGTAATAATTATTGTTATATTAATGTTGATAATATTTTCAATATAGGAAACCAAATGTGAATTTTTAGATTTTATTTATATCAAAGATCCAACATGTTTACAACATGAGGGTAGTAAGCACCCCCATTTTCTTAATTATTCATACGTAATCGACTTCTTTTATTTTCTTTCTATACCCAAAAGAATTATAAAATTTAAAGTATGAAAGGCACAGAATGACTTTAATAAAACATAACTTAATATATAAATTTAATTTTCTTCAAAAATCCCAAGTGAATCGTAACTTCTGAAGTACGAACATAAGTTACAGGAGTAACTAGCTACGTAAAATAATTTATAAAACTTTTGATTACCTAAAATGTAAAATGTGTTTTACAATATTTAATTCAAGTTTAAATTGAATCAGTTGGACCGAAAATTAGTAACGTGGAGGTTTGAGGTTCAAATCTCTATCAGGGCATACGTATTTGATGCAACTGTAGTGCATGTCCGTATGTTTTTCTTGGTATGAAATCTATCATTTAGCTACTTTTACCTGATTTATGTGAGATGAGATTAATTTGTTTCCTCACTTAATCCGACTTACCAAATTTAAAGTTAAGTTTACTGTTGGGTAATTCTTTAAATACTATCAATTGGGTCTTATTTTGATTTAAATATTTTCAAATGTTTCTTTAACGCTACTCATTTGACTTTTGATTTTTTAAATCTTACTTTAATTTGCAACTTTTACATGTTGCGCTCAACTTCAAGTTAGATTAGTTTACATTTTAATATTATGAGAAAAGTTTCCGATTTCCTTTTATGAAATTCAAGATGAGTATTTGAACTTAGAAGTTCGTTTGATACTTTAAATGAATTTTACATTTTTTCCGCTTTAGATTGGCACAAGTTTGAATTATGAAATTTAAAAAAATTGTTTCGATTCCGAAATGAAATTGAAATTTTAACGCAAAAAGATATACATTTAATTGTAGATCGTTGTAAGCAGTTTGTTTAAGTAATAATAATTTCTGGTACCAACCGATTTCCAATTTAATCTATTCACCAAGTAATGTTATTCTATCAAAAGAGTTGTTTTAGCAAAATATTTCAACTGTAGAACGCAAACTTTTTGTATTTAAATTTCCTAACAAAATTGTTTTCGGACAAAACATATTGGCTAGTGCTAGTCAGCCGGTGCCGGCTGGCAACATTTTGACGGTATGGCGTCATCATATAACGTGATATGCGTACTACCACCCTCATATATTTTTTCACTTTACTCCCAAGTACTGAGTTTTTTGTGTTATTAGCAGTCAGTAAATCGAATTCGCGACCAACCCCTGCCTCACAACGCTGTACACGCATTCTACCACTGAACCACGGCGGCGTCTGTTAATAGCAGATGATAAAACATGGAACACATACATAAACAACGCGTCACCCGGCGTCCAACTACGCAGCACGTTATCGGGTAACTTTATATAGGCAGTGTTGCCAGCCGGCACTGCCGGCCGGCTGGTCACTGTGAAACGTCATTTTCACCCGAACCCTTGGTTTCCTATTTCTTTGATTGCAAGCCAAGCATTTTGAAACAATTTCCTTTCAAGCAAAGTACCTCAGACCAACTCTAGCAAAAAAAGCGATCCTGGTGTGTAAAAATATTTTTCAGCAATTTTACATGCGAATAACTTTCTTTCAAGCAAGACTCGTGGCAAAAGTTATTGTACATTGTATAAAGTTCTTCGTTAGGGAAGGTATTCAAGAAAAAATTTTCGGATTAACATTTTTTTTAAATGTCTGTATCGAAAATACCTGAAATGTGGGGAAAAAGAAAATTTATCGTGAAAATAAGTTTTGAAAATCATAATTTATTTTATAAATAATTTCTGTGTTAAATCTAGATCCCTTCCACATGTTTCACTTTTCGCTACGATCGACTAGCCTCCACTACTTGAAGTCAGATCTTTACAAGTCTATTATATAAGGCGCATATTCGTATGTAGTGCTATGTACCAACCCAGTACAGTTTTCGATGCAAATAAGAAAACTGGGCCTACACTGTTTGTTTTTATTATTAGAACATAATCTGCTGCTAGCTCTCATTAGTAAAACAATCTTCGCGGAGGAAGAAGCATGCAAAGCGAGCATCCGGCACCAATGTTTCTGTAAAAATCACATCGGTTGACCTCATCGAGGTCATGGGGCTGCGAATACCAGCGCGGCGCCGGTATTCGCTGTTTCATGGCCGCGGCGGGTGGACCGGAGACGTGGCACTTGATTTCAAAAGCTTGCGTAGAGTAGTTGTAAAATATTGCCTTAAACTATTAATACGTTAATGTATTAATTATATCGTTTGTAATAAATCTGCTAACAATTTTTTCAAAAGAAGTTATCACAAATGCGTGGAGCATGGTCCACGGGTTTATCTTTACGTTAACGGTTGTTTACTCAAAACAGAAAGACGAAACGTTATGTATAAAATTATTTGGTAAACTTCAAAGAATGTCAAAATTAAAGCATTCTAAAAATTTCAAAAATTTTTCTCAACAACCGCAAGATGTTATTTAAATTTTGTATGTCCCTAAGAATAAGCTCTTATCTAATTTTTTCTTTGGTCTTCGCATTTCTCTGTAACACCATGTATAATTTTCGACATGCTGAAAACAGGAATGCCTTTATTATTTAATAAAAGAGGAATTCGGATTTAAATCCAACAGTAGAACAAGGTCCTAAACTTATTTTTTAAATGCAGTAATTTTAAGGCATCTGCTCTGCTTCTTCTATTTTCTGAGCTGACGGATTGACAAAAATTGAGAGGGAGAAAATTCTCATTTTTAGTATTTGTATAGGCATCCGACATTAAACGATATATGAGTGATAATTCACTACTTATCATGGTGTTTTGGGCGCTTAAATGTTAAGGGTATTCTGTTGGGGCTAGAACGTTATGGTATAAAATATTCTTGAAATTGTGAAAAGGAAGTCCAGGGGAAGTGTTTGTCCGTTTTCTTTTTTAGTTTTCATTTCTGAACAATTGTAAACCAACGTGTAACCCACGTGGTTTTACCTTCTTAAAGCCTGCTTGGAGGTTCGCGAAGTGGATGGCGTTGACGTCGAGTCGTGAAGGTAATATTGATTCCTTCTATTAATAGCAAAGGGTGCTCTTGGCACGTCTCATCATTCCACTTTTAGCCGCCTTCAAAGCCGTTTGCGGCACCCTTTCGAATTTTTCACGCCGGTTTTCTAGATCTTCGTTGCCGATTTTCCACTTTCAACAGCAGTTGTGCAGCAAGACATAATCAGGATGTGAGCTTGCGGGAGTTGAACCCCCGAGGAGCCTTAATAGAATTCGGCGTCTTGGTGGTAACTACATGTACAGTTTATTTCCTGAAAATTTAATGTTACCTATTTTTGGTTTATACAAGTGTCTTTTTGCGAAAGTTGATTTATTTTGTTTAAATAATTTTTAATAGTTGCATAAGTGTAAAATTAAATAAATATATGTGTGTCTTTTTCGAATCCATTCACTTCCTCTCTTGTTTTCTAAAAAAATTAACAACATTTTCAAGATAGTATCTTGGTTAATGGCCAACCTTCTTCCTTTATCTGGGCTTGAAACAAGCAACATCCTCGCGTTTTGTTATGTTTAACCTTCATAAAATTTAAGTTTCTGCTCTGAATGTTAAAGAAAAAGAGGGTCTTCATAGAGCAAATATTTTATGCGGCACTAGGATGAAGCTTCAAAAATACGAGATAATGTTAAAAGGTTTCTTGTTTGTTCCAGCGCTCATTTCTCAAAGACTTAGTACGTTAGTACGTGCCTTCTGAAAAATTCAACCGTTTACTCAAGTTCATGAACGCTTGCCGAAGAAATTTAAAACTATCAAACTTACACCCGAGCTACTTTGTTTCTTATTTAACACCTAATACCTATATTTTTGATGATAATTAACTACCAGTTTATGCAAAATGCATGGGAAATGATACTTTTTCAGATTTTATGTCCCCATGGTACTTTGGCTAAGAATATAAACTGTGTTATTGTTAGTAGCTGTTATTAGTGCCGTTTAGTCATAAATAATAATTTAAAAAAAGGAAAATTGAAAAAAAAAAATGGCCACACCATTTTTTTAAAGTATATTGAGCTAGGTATGAGCTACAATTTCGTTTGTGTCCCAGCCCGCTAATTTCTTTGTGACGCCTACTATAAATTTTTGAAAATTTAGATTTTAACGCTTATCGGTAGTTATCAGAACGAAATGAAACTTGCTATTTGAAATGCCCTAGTGGTACACAATGTATTTTAAAACTAAAGGGAGAAAAATTTAAACATTTTTAAAAACATATTGCAAACTAAATTGCTCATAAGTGATAGTACAATAAGGTTCACAACTTAATTTTTAAGGGCAGCAAAAATTAAAGGAGTTCATTTTCTCCCCTCAGCTCGATTTTTGGAAACAAATTTTTTTCATACAAAGAAACATGGCGGTGAACATTTAGGATGCTACTTAAAAAGTATAAAAAAATTATTAATCATTGCTAAAGTAATGCGATGATACTTTAACAAAATGCAAACATGATATTTTGTATCGTTACAGTCGTTTATTCGTTTATGTTATTTAACTTACATTGTATACTAAAATCCTCAGATACGGAGATATACTCTTTACAGGGGGACTTGATACACTTTACTTGGAAAGATTTAGTTCATGATCTGCCCATAACTACCGGATTAAACATGTACATTCTTAAGAATATAAATTCATTTACCTACAGTTTAAACCCTTTACAGGAAAAGCATGACGATTCTTCCTGCAAAGACTACACCTTGCCCTTATTATTCGGTACGAAACTTCCATGTAGATTAATAGTCATTAGTGTCGGTTTAAGTTTAAGAGTTACTACGAATACAAAACGTCCACTTCCCTGGAAAGGATGATATTATTTATGACACTGATTGGTCGCGTTAATGCAACAAGTTGGACCGCAAGGCCAAGTCGGCACCGGGTCAAATCAAAATAAGTAAATACGATTATGTGTTAAATAAGCGGGCATTTAGATGCATTACGACAGAGCAGTTCTGCGGCTAATAAAACTTTGAGTCCTCTTTTGGAGTGGAGCCGATTTGAAGAAATTATTTCATCACAATCGCGTAATGCTTTACCATTTACAGTTAAAAAAACAAAGTTTGAGATAGAACTAACCTTATCTAACCATAAATATCATACACAATCACCATTAATAAGAATCAAGAACAGACATTTATTTTACAGTTGGAAGAGTTTCAAATGTGAAAATTAAAATTTAGCGAACGGGACCAATTTGGAGGAAAACTGGGTACTTTTATTTTAAAAAAAATTTCGATTGCGCTGAGTAGGAATGTAACTCGAAAATAATAAACATTTGCATGATTATTTAGTAGTTACGTATGTTCAGTTCAGTCGCCGACTTTCCATATTTGAGAATATACAATACTGCGGGATACATTCAGTACATGTCTTGCATCTCGCTACAGCGCAGCGTATTTACTACGTTTTAAAGAAGTTACCATAAAAAAAGGGGTGTAGAGCACGTTTTCCGCTAGATTTTGTATATATAAAGTTAAGGTTTTTGATATTTCCACAGACATCAATCCTTCGGCAAAGGCGATTGATTTAGAATCAGTTTGAGTTAACTGAAATTTGCATTTTTTAAATCGATTTTCGACCATAAAAATAATAGTATTTCATATAGAAAAATTGCATTATGTTTTGGAATAGTGCTCATTTCAGCATCGGCGGGCGAGGAATTACAATGGCAATCCTTGTCAGTGGTTATATTCTTCCCTACTGCTGTTTAAGCCTACCAAAATTTTGCTATAATAAACTCACATTAAAAATATATGATCGTTATACTCACACGTGTATACTTAAATTCGAGCAGCTTAAAAAGAGTTAAAAGCTACGAAAAACGTACCTACCAAAGTTTACTACTTAAGAAAAACTTTATTTTGGCTCGCAATTCGAGTTCAACGGATTTGGAGTTTTTATGTACAAAGACAAATACCGTGCTCTTAATTAAAAAGTTCAACAAAATAAAAAAATTGGGTTATTTTGATACTTTGATTACCTGTGCTGAGCCAAAATAATTATTTCGGTGTGATTAGCGTTGGCCAACAAAATTAATTGACTTGATAAATGACGCGCTTTTAATCTGATGATCACACGATAAGCAAATACAAAGTTGTCTTTCGTTGCTTGTTGAAAACAAATTATTTTTTTGTTTCTTACATCCACCACGGTTTTATGTTGCTGCAACGCCAT